>SJYO01041148.1:1073439-1283354 GCA_006410555.1 Capra ibex | reverse complement strand
AGGAGGACGGGGGTTAGGGAGGGTCGTAGTCTCAGAAAAGGTTACTTAGTTGAGAATCGTACTCCACCGGTTTCATGACCTCAAAGTCGAAATCGTAGTAAGGAAGGTTTCTTTAGGGTCCCGACTAGAGGAAGTCTTACCTGACCAACCTAGAGGAACGTCAGGTTTCCTGAGAGTTCTCAGAAGAGGTTGTGGTCAATTTTCGTAGTTAAGAAACCGTAAGTCGAAAGAAGTGTCAGGTTTAGAGTGTAGGTATGTACTGGTGACCTTTTTGGTATCGGAACTGATCTACCTGGAAACAACCGTTTCATTACAGAGACGAAAACTTATACGATAGATCCAACCAGTATTGAAAAGAAGGGTCCTCATTCGTAGAAAATTAAAGTACCGACGTCAGTGGTAGACGTCACTACACATCGTCCGAAATAAAGGGTGACGTAAGGTAGGGAGACGGAGGACCGGGAATTTTATGTGATTCTTAATAATGTACTTCCGAAGTAGTGATACCACAGTACAACCCGACACGGAACTGTAACAGATTGGACAATAAGTGTCAGGTTTAGGAACGATAATTTTCCTTAAGGGACATCGACCTTCTATCGGGTTTTCTTCTTAGACATAGGGGTTGAAGAATTTAAAGGACCACCACCCTCATGTTTTTTTCAGGGTTTTATGACAAATTTCTTTTCTCGGTTTACGATCTTTGAGGGTTTGTCCAAGTCTTAATCTCGAGGGTATACTGTTTAAGATAGATAAACCCGTTTCTTTACACTTTGAAACTCTCTGACACGTCTATTAAGTCCATTTGTAAAAGAATATACGGAGGGGGTTGAGTCCGTTACTCATTGTCATAAGCTTTGGTTTGGTTTGGACTTGACAAACGTAAAGGAGATAAATGACAAGCGTCTTAACTCATGTCAACGAGTGAGTCAAGAATATGTTTATGTTTTGTTTCTTACATCTGACAGGTGGACTTTGTGATGGGGAGTCTACGCCTTGTCATAGTATACTACTTTTTCGACCGGTCCCAGTCACTCGTGCCGTGGTTCGAGTTACACCTGAACTCTACATAAACTAGAGGAAATCATTTATTCTGTGTCACTTTACTTCCTCCAAAATATGTCTCCTACGCCCCTATCCCACCGACACCTCCTCCCCGCGTGTGTGCCCATCTTGTATCTGGTAGTGAAATTTCCCCAGCCATGTCGGTCTTTCTCCGTTATCTCTTTTTGGACGACACTTCATAAAGTAAAAACACTAAGAAATTGTTAAATGTTTTCGTTACCGTGTATTCCCCTCAAAGGAAGAGAAACCCCTTAGTATTTATTTTATCACCACATTAGTTTCCTGTCTTCTTTTTTCTCTGACGTCCATAAATTAAGAATAAATGAAGGAAGAGGTAATACATACTGAGGACCCGTCGCCCCTCCCAATGTCTTTTGTTAGTGAGTCGGAAGGGGTGAACGGTCTCGGAAGGTTTAAGACTCGAACGATGAGATTAAATGACGAAAGATGAGAGACTGATCTCTTCCAAACTTTTCCAGAAATCTCCTTTTTTTTACCACTACAAAGGTCACCTAAACGAGAGCCCTGAAAAAGGACAGAGACTGACTATCGTGACAGGTGTCGAATCCAGAGGTGGTGTCAGAGGTCTTTCGGATCCGAAGAAGACCCTCTTAAAGATCTTCGAAGATGGATTGGGAAGTCCCGATTCACAGTTTTTACCTCTACCACGGAGTCAACCGAACCTCCACACTCCTCGTAATTCTGTTGGGGACTCACACCCTTCGTACCCCTTCGGGAAAAAGAGAGTGGGAGATCGGACCCTCGAATTGACCTTGACTGTCAAAGAAATTCGGATATATTTGTATTACGTCCGAAGGGTTGACCGAGTTCACCATTTCTTAGGTGGATGGTTACGTCCCCTACGTCCTCTGAACCCAAACTAGAGACCCTGCCTTCTAGGGGATCTCCTCCTTTACCGTTGGGTAACGTCATAAGAGCGGAACTTTTAGGGTGTCTGTCTCGTCGGACCACCCGACGTTAGGTACCCCCCGGTTGTCAGGCTGTGTGACTCGTGCGTGCGTGCGTGGGCATTTGTGCCACGTGTTCCTTGCGATGCGCGCTGTCGGAATCGTAACAAGTGGGTTGTACTATTCCTTCTGATATCGCGTTACCTTTCTACTCAATCGGTCCTAAGACACCTATTCCTGTCCACTAACGTTGAACAATATAAGAGTTCGGGTCTATACCTGTTTGGAAACGAAGGACGACAGTGCGGGTAAGAAACTTCACGTTAAGATTTAAGAAGGGAACCCTTTTCTCGGTGACGAAGGTACAAATCCCTTCAGAAAACCTTTACGAAGTCTTTGTCTGAAGGTTTGTAAATAGAGGTGTTCTAGGAAATGATTCTTTCTATGACTGACCCGGAGTACGCAACTAACCTTTCGTTACTGAATGGTATATTCGTTAACGGGCTCCAGGGTAGATCCTGAAACGTTACTACAGTGGTTTTAGAAAATCTGGTGTTGAACTATACATAAAAAATTTAGTTTGTGTTATAAAATCCTAATTCAGTATAAAAGATTTACGAGAGTAATGGAAGGTAGAGTAATGTCATTTTCCCGAATCTAATAGTAGTCAAGTCAAGTCAAGTCAAGTCAGTGAGTCAGCACAGACTGAGAAACGCTGGGGTACTTGACGTCGTGCGGTCCGAAGGGACAGGTAGTGGTTGAGGGCTCAGGTGGTTTTGGGTACAGGTGACTCAACCACTAAGGTGGGTTAGTAGAGTAGAAGACAGCAGGGAAAGAGGAGGGCGGAAGTTAGAAAGGGTCGTAGTCCCAGAAAAGTTTACTCAGTCGAGAAACGTAGTCTACCGGTTTCATAACCCCAAAGTCGAAGTTGTAGTCAGGGAGGTTACTTGTGGGTCCTGACTACAGAAAATCTTACCTGACCAACCTAGAGGAACGTCAGGTTCACTGAGTGTTCTCAGAAGAGGTTGTGGCGTCAAGTTTTCGTAGTTAAGAAGTCGTGAGTCGGAAGAAATATCAGGTTGAGAGTGTAGGTATGTACTGGTGACCTTTTTGGTATCGAAACTGATGTGTCTGGAAACAACCATTTCATTACAGAGACGAAAAATTATACGATAGATCCAACCAGTATTGAAAGGAAGGTTCCTCATTCGCAGAAAAGTAAAGTACCGACGTCAGTGGTAGACGTCACTAAAACCTCGGGGGTTTTTATTTCAGACTGTGACACAGGTTACAAAAGGGTAGATAAACCGTACTTCACTACTCTGGCCTACGGTACTAGAAGCAAAAGACTTACAACTCGAAAGTCAGTTGAAAAAGTGAGAGGAGAAAGTGAAAGTAGTTCTCCGAGAAATCAAGAAGAATCGAAAGACGGTATTCCCACCATAGTAGACGTATAGACTCCAATAACTATAAAGAGGACCGTTAGAACTAAGGTCGAACACGAAGAAGGTCGGGTCACAAAGAGTACTACATGAGACGTATACTCAATTTATTCGTCCTACTGTTATATGTCGGAACTACATGAGGAAAAGGATAAACCTAGGTCAGACAACAAGGTACAGGTCAAGATTGACAACGAGGGACTGGACGTATGTCCAAAGAGTTCTCCGTCCAATCCCCCAGACCATAAGGGTAGAGAGAGTCTTAAAGGGTATCAAATAACACTAGGTGTGTCAGTTTCCGAAACCGTATCAGTTATCTCGTCTTTATCTTCAAAAAAACCTTGAGAGAACGAAAAAGCTACTACGTCACCTACAACCGGTAAACTAGAGACCAAGGAGACGGAAAAGATTTTGACCAAACTTGTAGACCTTCAAGTACCAAGTACATAACGACTTCAGACCGAACCTCTTAAAATTCGCAATGAAATGATCTAAAAGTATCTAAGTAGTAATAAGCTATTGAGTTTATTTCGTGTCTTCTTGACACTGAACGGACTCCATTAAGTTACGACCTCTATTTAGATTTTTCATACAAAGTTGTAATTTTCGTTCCTTACTTATACCTAGTTACTTTTTTATACATTCTTCTGTACCACAACATTAAACGAAGTCAGTGTTAGTCACTACCTTTTTTGGTTAGTAATTAGGACACTAGTCAAAGTCAAAAACTGTGTTTAGTATATAAAGGGATTCAGTGATCCTTTTGTCCTAGTACGTTATTAAACGTGGGTTCTTATATAAGGTTCCTGTCTCCTTGGACCGTCCGATGTCAAGTATCCCAGTGTTTTCTCAACCTATGCCGAATCACTGATTTGTTCTTCTATAAAAGTTGTGTTTTACTTTTTTTTTAAAAGACTCGTTTTACCATACTCAAAAGAATAGTAAATTTTATCTTTAATTAGTATATTAACAATCGACCGTTAATCTGAAACTTCGATCAATAGTAATAGAAAGTGAATCTACCTCGCAATCCTTCGTTTATACTGGTCTGTGAACACTGACCTGTTTTATTGTCGATAAACTTACACTTAAATCGTCTGAGCGAAAATATGATAATCTGATCCTGGTTATCCCGGAGCCGATTGCACTCCGCTTATTCCGTGGGTCCCCCGTTTCAATTCGCGTAAGTGAAGTGAGACTCTCTCGGACAGAGGAACTCAAAACGTGGAGTCATGAGTGGGACCTCTCTTTCTAGTCAACATCATCAATGTACATGACACATACAACTTTTAATTATTATACAGTTTTTGATTTTGTTTCGTACTAACGTGAGTAGAGTGTGTGATCGTTTCATTACGAGTTTTAAGAGGTTCGGTCCGAAGTTGTCATGCACTTGACTCTTGAAGGTCTACAAGTCAGACCTAAGTCTTTTCCGTCTCCTTGGTCCCTAGTTTACCGGTTGTAGACAATCTAGTAGCTTTTTCGTTCTCTCAAGGTTTTTTTGTAGATGAAGACGAAATAACTCATACAGTTTCGGAAACTGACACACCTAGTTTTTTTCACACCTTTTAAGACTTTCTCTACCCTTATGGTCTGGTGGACTGGACGGAGGACTCTTTGGATATACGTCCAGTTCTTCGTTGTCAATCTTGGTCTGTACCTTGTTACCTGACCAAGGTTTGACCCTTTCCTCATGTAGTTCCTATATATACTAGTGGGACAAATAAATTGAATATACATCTCATGTAGTACGTTTTACGGTCCGACCTACTTCGTATTTGACCTTAGTTCTAACGACCCTCTTTATAGTCATTAGAGTCTATACGTCTACTGTGGTGGGAATACCGTCTTTCACTTCCTCTTGATTTCTCGGAGAACTACTTTCACTTTCTCCTCTCACTTTTCAACCGAATTTCGAGTTGTAAGTTTTTTGATTCTAGTACCGTAGGCCAGGGTGCTCAAGTAGGCTTTAGTGACGTCTACCACTGACGTCGGTACTTTAATTTTCTACGAGAGAGGAACCTTCTTTTCGATACTGGTTGGATCTCTCGTATAATTTTCCGTCTCTGTAATGAAACGGTTGTTTACAGGTAGATCAGTTTCGATACCAAGAAGGTTATCAGTACAACCTACACTCTCAACCTGGTATTTCTTTCGACTCACGACTTCTTAACTACGAAAACTTGACACCACAACCTCTTCTGAGAACTCTCAGGAAACCTGAGAGTTCCCTGACGTTCTTCTAAGTTGGTCAGGTAGGATTTCCTCTAGTCAGGACTTATAAGTAGTCTTCCTGACTACGACTTCGACTTTGAGGTTATGAAACCGGTGGACTACGCTTCTTGACTGAGTAACCTGTTCTAGGACTACGACTCTTTCTAACTTCCGTCCTCCTCTTCCCCTACTGTCTCTACTCTACCAACCTATCGTAGTGGTTGATCCACCTGTACTCAAACTCGTTCGAAGTCCTCAACCACTACCTGTCCCTTCGGACCGCACGAAGTCAAGTACCATAGTGTTCCTCAACTTGTACTAACTCACTGACTTGTCAATGTCAAGTTTGTTTCGTAGCGGAACTTTTGTCAACAATTAATAAGAGATAATGGGTCGTGAATGCAATTTAAAGGGAGAGGTAGTACATTATTTCCGAGTCCAATGTATTTAATTTAATTATTCTTTTTATATTATTGCGACAAACCCTCGCCACTATATCTTGGTCACTATCCTTTAGTAGACGGATTGTACCGATGAATTTGAAAGAAGGTTTATTGATAAAACGATTGTAAAAGGATTACCAGTGTATAACACCAATCTCTTGTGCCACCAAAGGGTAGTGTGAAAAAAGTGAATGAATAAATTGGATGAAATAGTCAGGAGTGGTATTGTCATATTCGTTCAGTCAACGAATTCTTGATTAAAAACTTCACTAACTTTTTAAAAGGGAATTCTATAACGTTACAACCCCATATTTAACTAAATCCTAGAGGAATTCTAGTTCGTACAAGGGTGATCAGATTCTTCCTTATTCAGTCTATACCTAATAAAGTATTACCTTTGGAAACTCCTATAAACCTTCCACTTTTTGACAAAGGAACGTTTACCGACTAAAACGTAAATGGTTGACGTGGTTGTCGATATGTGATCTCGATGTAGCCGTGTTTACTAAATGTAGGTGTTTAAGGGAAAGTAGTCGTGTTAACGGTGTTGACAGGGACTTCGTGTTTCTACGTCTGGGTTCAAGTGTCTACCAGAGTCGTAAAAAGAAAGGAAACAGTAAGAAAAAAAAGAACCCCCTATACGAATCAGAATTAGGTTCCTAACGGATGAAAAGAAACCTCGTCGTTTCTACAAACTCTAAAATATATATATATATATGTATATCTATATCTATATATATCTATAAGTGTAAAGTCGGACAATCTCATTAAGAGAGACTACCATGAAAGATTTTTATTTTTTTATTTAACTATTAACGTTTGTAAAACTCCGCTGAATCAACTCGTAGTCAAACGATTAAAAGAAAAGTAATTCAAATGTTTCTTGTTACAAGACGAAGGATGTTTCGGTGTTGGGACTTAGAGATGTAAGACCGTTCGGGTTCCGTTTACTCTTGATGACATTGATGTGTATCCGTTTTTACAAAGTTCCAGTTTCCAAGTTATCCTTTCCTTTCGTTGCACGACTACTGTCGTTATTAAGTTTAAAGGTTCATGCGGACGGTAGAGAACAGACGTCTGTCTAAAGAAGGTTCGGTGGCTACCTTCGAAGGGTCCCTCTACGCCGAAATAAGGGAGTACCGTCTGTCCTCCTCCTGCGACACTCGCTCGGCTACGGTGGACCGTCGTCACCCGCGTGTCTGACGACGTCTCCGCGTCTAACCTTGGGTTCGAAGTAGTCTCCCGTCGACACTGTCACCGTATAAAGTTTTTACCTAACGTTTAAAGTGTGTTCCCCCAGAAATTTTATTAAACTTGGCAGAGGAACCTAAAGTATCTGAAAATTCTCGTTTGTGGAGAAGAAACCTTTAGCCTCGTGATGAACGGATAACATACATAGACTTCCCTCTATTTTTGAATGTCGGTGTAACAAAAAAATTTTTAGACTAATATGACAACAGTTTATCCGATGATCACTAGTGACTAAAAGAGAATTCTTTGTTTTTGTTTCGGTTCTCTTTACTTCTGACCCATGAGCCCACGACTCCAGGAAATTACCTGGTCTTGGACCACCAGGCCTCAGCTGGATATTCCTTCATTCCCCCTCTCTTTCTCCGACTATGAGGAACCAAATGCGTCTTTCGGTTATTTCGGGGACCGTGCCCCGAACGAGACAAGTGCCTCCGGAGTCCACGGGAGAGCTACCCCAGAATCTTCGGACCTGTCCTTTCACTTGAGTCTCCCGGAGACGTGAGGTTTCTTTATCGGACTCTCTCTCTCTCTCTTTCTGTGCCCCTGATCTCGAGACTACCTCGTTTCCACAAAATTAGTTGTACCACACCCGTATATATGACATCAATAAGAGTCGTTTCTATTTCTAATTTTAAGGTCTGAATTTTTTGTATCCGCTCGGTATAATTTCTCTCTCTCTCTCAACATTTATTAGTGAAAATGGCATACCAAGTATTTTTCCTTCTCCCATGAATAGTGGCATATCTTTCTGATTACTTCCTTTACGGACCTAAGGAGTCGGGACCCTCTCCGAACGGAGAGGAGAATTAAGGACCTATAAGTCCTTAATTATTCCTTGTCTCTTAAGGACTGTCTAGGTTTTGTCGTGTGTCTTTCGGAGGGCAATTTACGAAGGACTGTGAACCCGTGAAGTGTTGATTTTCTTTTCTTCCATGTAATTTACTGTAACTTCTGTAAGGAGGTTTCCAGTCGAAAGAATTTCGGGTGTCTCAGAATCGTCGGTTAAACTCATAAGTAGAACACGAATGGTCCTATAACCGTTTCCTTTCCCACGATTACCTTCTTCATATAGAAAACCCGAAGGGACCACCGAGTCTACCATTTCTTAGACGAAAGTTACGTTCTCTGAACCCAAGCTAGTGACACAACCCTCCTAGGAGACCTCTTCCCTTACCGTTGGGTGAGGTCATAAGAACGGTCCCTTTAGGGTACTTACCTCCTCGGACCGTCCTATGTCAGGAACCCCAACGTTTCTCAACCTGTACTGACTCGTTGGTAGTGGTATAGAAAACCCTAGAGTGCGCTTTTACACTCTTTATGGATAGGAGGGACAATTAAAGAAATCGATATGAGAAGCGCTCTACCGAAGATGTAGTCCCAACTAGACGTTAGCTCCTCTTAGTCGTTCCTATCGAGAAGTCCCGTACAGACGGACGCTAAGGATCCCGCAGTCCCTCGGTCATTCTGAAGAGATGTCCTCATTGTAGATTTCCGACACCTCAGTTTAACCTCCCTTTGTCTCTCATCGATCCGAAGGGACCATCGAGTCGACCGTTTCTTAGACGGACGTTTCGTCTTCTGGGACTAAGCTAAGGACCTAGTCCTTCAAGGGACCTCTTCCCTATCCGATGGGTGAGGTGATAAGAACCCGAAGGGACCACCGAGTCGACCATTTCTTAGACGGGCGTTACGTCCTCTAGACCCTAACTAGGGACCCAACCCTTCTAGGGGACCTCCCGCACCGTTGGGTGAGGTTATAAGAACGGACACCTTAGGGGTACCTGTCTCCTCGGACCGTCCGATGTCAGGTATCTTAGTGTCTCTCAGCCTGTGTTGACTCACTGATTCACGTCGTGTCTCTCGACCGGTTCATTCTTATCTACTGATCTGAAGATGAGGAAAGGTATGATAGACACATTTTGTGTCAAAACGTCAAACAGACACTTCAGTTTCTTTGTTTAACAAGACTCTCGTGTGAACTGGGAAAGATACGGTAGTAGGAAAACACACGTTCGTACAGGATCTCACACGATTGGTCGGAGAGGTTAGACTTTCCCGTTACGGAGGAAAATACCTGTTCCGACACTTGACTCAAACTTCGTCTAACAATTTGGACTAGTAATGTCCAACTGTAGGATAGATATTTAATGAGGATTCCGGTACTTTAGAGGTGTGTTCCTGAGAGGTTTTGGGTCGTAGTGTGTTCCCGCAATCAGAGGGTCACCCACTACTGTTCAGACATATTCCGGGCTGTAAGAGTCTGTGACAGAATTAGTTAAGTTTGAACGATACAGATTTCAAATGTCGATCTCAACTGAGTATCAAGTTTTCACCATCTTTATCGGAAGTCTTGACCGTCTATGTCTCATATAATTTGAAGTCGGTCCTACCCCAGTCATGGTCCTGTAAAGCATATCCTTCTTTCTCAAGATAAGTGGTCGTAAATTGACCAAGGGAACTACCGAGACACCTTAAACTGTCAAGACACAAAAATCAAGAGATCGAGTATGAAGGACGGGGAACCGCAAAAGAATCCCCGGAAAAAATGTGGGCAGAGTGACTTAGAGAACGAGAGAGAATACTTTATTTATACGTTATTTTATACACACTTATAAGGAAAAGAAATTACAAAAGGATCTTCTTATTTTTGGGGCGTTCCTAACATAGTAACAATATTTATAATGAATAAGTGATTCCTAGGATAAAATCGTAAAGTGTCTTCTCTACTAGTTATAGTCAACCGATCACTGTTTTTATCCTAGTCCCGGTATACCTACCATTCCCTTATATTTACTTGAGAGCACGAAAATATCTTATGACAGTCCTTATTCAAGACCGACTACAGTCTACGACCAGTTACAACTCCGAGGGGTCGTTAGACGATTATGGTTGGTTGCGACCGTGTCAAGTCCCTCGTTTTGATGTGAAGTGGTTTTACTTCCTGGTCCTTCTCTTTTCGTCCTGTCCCAGTGAGATTTAGACGGCCTAGGGACATTGGAGTATCTTGACAATCCTCCTAATGGACTCTAATAGATGCACGGACAGAAAATATTTGTTATTTAAGAATGAATGTCAAATTTGCATTATTAACAGACTCCGACCCTGTACAGCTTTCCCAACACCCTCTACTCCCTCTTCTAGACAGGAATTGGAACTAAGGGTAGCTATCACTAAAGAAGTTTGTGACGGAACGGATGTCTCTCCTAGGCACTCTTTTGAAAACACCACCCACCACCCACTTAAACCCACTACTTGTTCTACGTCCCACGTAATTCGTCACTCAACATTTACGTGAGCCTACACCGAGAGTGTATACCTAGTGTGTACTGAGTAATAAACTAAGCAAAGTTCGTCTATATCTCCCGAGTCCCGTCTAAAAAAAATGATAATGTCCTGATTCTTATACCACCCCTATGTCAACATAAACAACTTGTTACTTAGATGTAGACATCAGACCGGACACGAGGAGAGGTTCATCCCTCATCAACATTTTTTCAGGTTGTTTTAATTTTAATTTGTTTTGTCAAAGAGATTTCCCATCTACACAAGGGTCACTCTTCGACAGTATTCTAGGAACCGAACCAACTCCATTTCTTGTAACTCTTTCGAAAACGTGTAGTAGGTACGTAGGTAGGTAAGTGAGAAAGTAGGCAAGAAGATAAATGAGTTATTCATTAATTACTCTTTGACAATGTCGAGGCAGAGAGTCAATGTCAGTCCTCTCCTTACTGTGTGCTAAGGATGAGAACTCATGGATCAAAACGATGTTGGTGGTGGTCATACTACTTCCGTCACATTTTCCTTGTGTAATCAATGATACCCTCGAACCTCATTCGTCCGGATGAGTCACGGTCTGAGACATTCATAACCGTCACAACTTCAAATTACGTTATCTGTGGAGTTGTCCCAGTAATTTATCACCATGGTGTGTACTACTTTCCAAACTGAAACCTACACTCGAAAAACCATTTCTCCTTTATACCAATTCAGTGTACATATATGTATGTCCGTGTGTGATAATCTTTTTCCCACCCCGTTTTGGTCTCGATCTGTTTCTTATTCATAAAGTCTAAACAAGAGAAGGAAAGTTTGAAACCCATCTACCATCCCGATCTCTCACTACCGGAGAAGGGAAATGTACTGACATCCCTAGAGGGTAATCTTCCCAGAATTTGGGATAAGTTACAGGACCAGATGACGATTCGTACGTATATTTCAGAGAGTGTTATCCGTAAAATAACAAGTATGGCGTGTAAAAATGAATAAGGTACCTAAATCATAGGTAGTTGTCCTCTGGGTCCAAGTTAGGAGCCCTACCCTTTTAGGGGACCTCTTCCCTTACCGGTGGGTGAGGTCATAAGAATGGACCTCTTAGGGTACCTGTCTTCTTGGACCACCCGGTACTTCAGTGTTTCTCTGTCTGTACTGACTGAATGATTGTGATGATGTTGATTGTCAGAGTTTTGACGACTTGTTCGTTCCGCATACACAATCCTCCGTCACCTACCCATTAATCTAGTCCTAATGAAAATTTGGTGTTCACCATTTGGTACTTCAAAAAAAAAAAAAAAAATTGACGGTAACTCAGAATTTTAGTTGAATCTCTCAGTTTTGGTTATCGATTTTTTATTTTATATTTCATTCAAGTAAACGTAGTAAAGAAAAATCTAAGGTACATATTCCCTACAGTACGTTATAAAGAGGAAGAGACAGACTGAATGAAGTGAGCCATACTGTGAGAGATCCAGGTAGGTACAATGACGTTCACCATATAAAGTAACGAGAATTACCGACTCATTAGAAAGTGACGTACATACATGGTATAGAAGAAACAGGTAAGGGGACAGTTACCTGTACATCCAACGAAGGTACCGGATTCTCTGAGTGTCTGAATCTCCTGTTTGAATACCAACGGTCCCCCCTCCTCCAACCGCAAACCCTACCTGTACATATGTGACGATACAAATTTTACCTATTGGTTGTGCCGAGATGACATATCGTGCACCTTGAGACAAGTCACAATACGCCGGCGGACCTACCCTCTCCCCAAACCCCCTTTTACCTATGTACATACACATATCGACTCCGGGAAACGACAAGTGGAATTTGATAGTGTTGTAACAATTAGTCGATATGAGGTTATGTTTTATTTTTCAATGTTTCTTATTTTATTTTTAATTTTCACCATATGTCACGTACAACATCCACATTAAACACACACACACACTTTAAAAACAAAGGCAAAGTACTGAGATACATACCAACACACATGACTTGACACTACAATTCATGAAAAATGGGTCAATGACTCAGTTCTATTTTTGTTTGACTTTCTGGAGGTTCAACTGGGAGGACCACTTCGAAGGTCTTGTCCGGACCCCAAAGAGAGACAGACGGTAGGCCAGAGTACCAGACCGGGTGTCGGTTCAGTACGGTGTTGACAACGACGTCCGACATCCGACTTGTAGTCCTACCGTCCTTTGGGCTCGATCTTCGATGTCCTGACCCAGTGATCTGTTTGTAGGATTAGTGTCGTAACACTCGGGAACTCTTAACACGAATCTTTAACATCTTAAAACGTTCCTTGCCGAAGAACCTTACCATAAAATTGGTCCCTGTCTTGAGACTTATCAGTGCGTGTCCATCGAAACGAGCAAAAAGGAAACGGTAGAACTCCACCCCACGTCACCGAGGTTCTCGGACCGAAGGTCGACGGGTCCTCCCGGAGTCCTCAGTGAGTTGTCATTTTGAGTGTTCCCGGTCGAAAGGATGTGCCGGGTATGAGAGGTAGGGTCGACGAGGGTCAAAGGCACAGGTACCCAATTTTGTTACCTGACCTCAATACGAGAATCACCCACTTAACTGTACTTCGGTCTGTATGTGGGTGAGGAACAAACTTAGAAACTACAGTTTCATAACCCAAGTGACCTGCCTGGTTTGAGGGGTTTGGAGAAACAAAAGATCGAATCGGTAGTCGAATCTTGGTAACACACCAAGATGTTGTCGAAACGACAACAATCTTTGGTCCGGATCATCTGTTCTGTACTACGTTACCTCTCATGTTATCATTTTCTTTCTTCCTTTGTAATCAGAGGGTAGTGGAAGAGGGGTTGTTAACAACGAGACTTTCTCCATCTTTAGAAAATGACTCGTGGGAAGCGAGTATGGAGTCATTGACTATTAAGATATCTGAGACTCCCGGAGAGTCTGAGAGAGGGTAATAATACGAAAGGACACGATACAACGTGTTCACGATCTTTGGACGAAATTACTTCCTTCTACTATCTAGATTTTTTCCGAGGAAAGAGGAAGAGAAGGAGGATGGGATAAGGTTCCGTGGGGAATATCGTATGGCTTGATAATATAATGAGTTTTCTCGACTCAAATCGACTTCCCCAAGTTTACACTCCAGAGGTATTTTTAATACCATCATACTCTACAATAATTCGTCTTTATCCTATGAAACACTCACAAAACACACCCCCTCGTAGGCATATTGACACTCTCGGTAGGTACATGGAACCACTCGTAGATCTAGATCGAACGTAACGGGAGAAACCGTAGGTCCACATCGAACGTAGAAAGAAGGACTCTCGTCATGGAAACAAAATGAACTAAAATATGAGGATCATGTCACGGATCTGAAGGGTCCACCGAGATCACCATTTTTCGGGTGACCGGTCACGTCCTGTGTTTTCTCTGTACCCAAGCAAGGGACCCGACCCCTCTAGGGGACTTCTTCCCTTACCGTTGGATGAGGTCATAAGGACGGACCTCTTAGGACACCTGTCTCCTCGGACCCTTCGACACCAGATATCCCAGTGTTTCTCATCCTGTACTGACTTCGTGGAATCTTACGTGTCATGGACTGTGAATTAACAAACTACTCACTTACAAAGTAGTTGAGGTCACCTCTTTTTATAAAACTACTGTGTTACAGACAATTTTATTTTTAATAATGTTTGATTTTTTTTTGTAGTGACACATTATCTCTAATCGTTCAAGAACTGAACTTTTAGAAGTGAAATCTAAGTAGTGTGTTCATTATTTACAAACTCTCGCGTAATACCCGTACACTAAACAAGAAAAAAGGGAGTAAATATTTTCTTGTATCGAAAAGTTCTACATTGTTTACTTACCCTTTTTCTTTTGTTTAGTAGATCGACAGAGTTATTAACACACACACACATTCTCTCTTTCTCTCCCTCCCCCTCTCTCTCTTTCCCTCCGTCTTCCTCTTTCCCATTTTTTTTAAGATGTTTACCGACTTTCCTCTCTGTTTGTTCCCCCGGTGCAGAGTAAATGTAGTTCGACACTCCGGTCTATGAACAATAACATAGACACCTTACTCTCACGGCGAGAACAAATAAATGTAAACAAGAGTCAAACTTTCTGTCGGGTTCTCCATTTTATTTTACTCTCACGGAGTTTACGGAAGATTTAAAGGGGAATTTAACTTAAAGAACAAAATAGTCCCTTGTTATGAACGTGACTACAATCGGTCTGTCGATTTTCCAGTTGTTCAAGGGAACCAACGGAAAACAGTTCCCAAAAACTGAACAGACACTTATTTCTAGAGGGTCCTCCTTCCGTCTGGACGTAAAGGACAGTAGACCTTCTGTCGTTACTTAAACTTTTACAATGTTTTTCGTATTCCCTGAAGTCCGTGTGGAAGTCTGGGTGTCGCCTACGGTTAGCGACGTGTACATTTGTACATGTGTCTTTACAAAACCTAAACAAGACAGTTGAAAACCAACACTTTGTTTACAAGATGTCGTCGGGTGGAACTTATGTTTTACTTGGGCTCCGAAGAAACAACAACAATGACGGAATGTAGGTAGGCGTCTATCGTAAGAGAGACAAGTAAGTGATACACTCTCCGTACGAAACAAAACTCCTTGTTTCCATAAACCTGATCGTTTCGGGACAAAAGGACTAGTACAAAGACAATAAACTTGGAGGAGTCTAGAAGAAGTACATACAAAAGTCCCAGACTCTAAAGACATACACACCTTGGTCCATTCGGAATTGATAATCGTAAATCTGTTTTTACTTACTTAAAGAGGACAATCAGTAAGAACCTTTACTTACTAAAAAGAGGTTTTATCGGGGGTATTCTTTATAAAAGGAAGATCGAAAGAAATGTCTTCCAACAAGAATCTTTTTTATTCCGCGAGAAAAGTGAGGAAAAGTTGGACTGTTAACTAACAATAGACGGGACTTGGGATAAATCTATGGACCTTTCTAGTTGACCCTTTCCTCTAATCCGCCTTCAACAGGACGTTAAAGAGAAATCCGATAACTCTTTCGAGTGAAGGTCGTAATTGAGGTCATACTGGTACTTACCTAATTTCTCTTAAATTTAAGGAATAAAGTTTACAGTGACTAGTTTTGTACTCGTATATAGGTAGTCTGTCTATGGATAACTCACGGAAGTACATTTTCTTCAACCTGCTTCATGACATCTGTCAATATAACTGTTGTCGTTGTCCCTGCTGTTGATCATATTAAACTTACACTTGGTCCGTGATCCGTTATACGATTCATGAAAGACTATCAGAGAAAGTAGCGTCTCTTTGGGGGGTTTTTTCCTAAAAAGATACTTCCTTAACTTTTCGAGTCTCTCTAATTGAGGTACAAGGCACTAATATGGCGATCTTCCTCTATCTCGACTCTAAACTTGGACCCTGTAAGATTTTGTTTTAGGACGTACTTAATCATCTGTAAGAATAGTGTTTCTTTCTAAATCGTTGAAATTTAAGTACAAAATAGGACCGAATGTGCCCCGACGGCACTTATGACTGAATATATGACACATAAGGATCACATACCCCTCTAAGTTATAATATTTGTTCGGAGTTAAAGAGGGGATGAGACCAATCCGTTATCCAAAACGATAACTAAAACAAACGAAACGTTAAAGTCATTTTTTAAAGATAAAACTCCCTCTCGGTTGTTTCTTTAAGATTTCGAGTAGTGTTTCTTATTCGTGTTACTTTACTGGATCCTTGATTTTTAACGTCGTTCCTGTCTTAGTAGTATGACTTATTACTTTATGTAATATTTTTCTAGTATAACTTTAGTAAGTGATAGTCATGTTCTAATCTGATTCACTTTCACTTTCAATGAGTCGACACAGTCTGAGAAACACTGGGGTACCTGATCAGGTACCTTAAGAAGTCCGGTCTTTTGACCTCACGCATCGGAAAGGGAAGAGGTCCCCTAGAAGGGTTGGGTCCTTAGCTTAGGTCCAGAGGTGTAACGTCCGTCTAAGAAATGGTTGACTCGATAGTCCCTCGGGTCTAATCTGATTTGTTTGGGGGTTTGTCGGGAGTCTTATTTATTTTAAGATTCCACCCTCTTTACACTGTAAAGTTCAGTCGTTTCTTATATATTTCACGACTATAGCAACGAAGTGAGTGACCTTTTTTCAATTTAGAAATGGAGTGTAGGATACGACTTAATTAACATTCATTTAAATTCTTCAAAATATATTAAAGGTAGTTGTTGTATAAATATCTAGAGACACATATTATAAACATATAGAAAGTTATATAGATAAAAATCTATCGGTCATTATAAACTACGACAATATATGTCATAGAATTTTTTTTAAAGATTGACGAACAAGGTCCAAATATCCTTATTTTAACGTAGAGTATATGACTAGTCACTAGAACTTTTAAATGATTAAGATTTTAAAATAGATATCTGAAAAATAAAAAATATAAGTGTTCATACAATCTAATTATTCGAGAGAGTAAAGTTGAAACGATTATTGAAAATCGTATTTACCCGAAAAGACGTAGATAACTCTACGAATTTAATAAACAGAGGAAATAAGATAATTACACTACTTAACGTTTCCAAAAGTTTAAAATTTGGTTGAAACGTTACGATTTTATTTAAGTTGAACCAACATAAGACAACATAATTGGAAAAATATGTAGGGACCTAAGTCAAACGATTATGAAATAAATTCTAAAGACACCGACACAAAAAATATTGAAACCAGATTTTAATAGGAAAAAACGTTCCAAGAACAGTATAAATATCTTACTTTTACTCAATCTTTCATAAGGGAGATAAAATCAAGAGACCTCCTCAAAACTCGTTCTTATCGTAATAAAGGAAGAATTTATAAACCTTGTCAAATCATTCACTTCGAAAAAACGAATCGTAAAACTATTCTAAAATTTGATGTTCAGATTAAAAATTTATTAATATCCACCACTGCGATCACCATTTCTTAGACGACGGTTACGTCCTCTAAGTTCTCTACGTCCAAACTAGAGACGCAGTCCTGCTAGGGGACCTCGTCCTTTACCGTTGGGTGAGGTTATAAGAACAGACCTTTTAAGGTACCTATCTCCTGGGACCTCCCGATGTCAGGTACCCCAGTGTTTCTCAACCTGAGCTGACTCGTATATGTGTATAGTTCCTAAGTCAAGTCAAGTCAAGTCAAGTAAAGTCATCGAGTCAGTACAGACTGAGAAACGCTGGGGTACTTAGCGTCGTGCGGTCCGGAGGGACAGGTAGTGGTTGAGGGTCTCAAGTGAGTCTGAGTGTAGGTAGTTCAGGCACTACGATAGGTCGGTAGAGTAGGAGACAACAGGGGAAGAGGAGGACGGGGGTTAGAGAGGGTCGTAGTCTCAGAAAAGGTTACTCAGTTGAGAAGGGTACTCCACCGGTTTCATGACCTCGAAGTCGACATCGTAGTAAGGAAGGTTTCTTTAGGGTCCCGATTAGAGGAAGTCTTACCTGACCAACCTAGAGGAACGTCAGGTTCCCTGGGAGTTCTCAGAAGAGGTTGTGGTGTTAAGTTTAGTAGTTAAGAAGCCGCGAGTCGGAAGAAATGTCAGGTTGAGAGTGTAGGTATGTACTGGTGTCCTTTTTGGTATCGGAACTGATCCGCCTGGAATCAGTCGTTTCATTACAGAGACGAAATATGTATATATATATATATAAGAAAGAGGAGTACAGTCAAACACATTTAACACAAAAAGATCCTTAAACAAGTAACATATTTTTCATTATTAAATAAACGTAGTATAAAAAGTATTATGGAAGTATTAAAAAGAATTTAAAATTAAAATCGTATCGATATATAGCTGTTTTTACAACGTCATACAATGTTTCCTAAGAGTAATATCGAGTCTGGGGTAAAAGTAAAAAGGATTGTAGAATGTAGTATGCCATGTAAAAAGTGTTCATTACTTGGTTACAAACATGTACCATCATCAAATCAGTGATTCAGCACAGACTGAGAACACTAGGGTCTGACATCGGACGGTCCGAGGAGACAGGTACCCTATGAGGTCCGTTCGTACGACCTCACCCAACGGTAAAGGGAGAGGTCTCCCAGAAGGGTTGGGTCCTTAACTTGGACCCAGAGGACGTGACGTTTAAGAAATGGTTGACGATGCTCCCTTGATTTGAACTACGAAATCCACCTAAAGTAATTAAAAAGGGATTATGGAAAATTAGACAAGATCCTAGAGTAAATCTCATAGAGTGATAGAAATCAACAGTATAAGGTGAAAGAGTCTGAAACAAAAACTACTGGAACTGGTAAAACTCCTCATAACAAGTCATAAAACATATCGTCGGGAGTTAAACTCAAAAAAAGGACACCATTTCCACCCCAAAACACAAAACCCCTCCTTCTGATCTCTTCATTTCACGGTAAGAGCAGTATAATATAGTTTCCTATATGAATATTAAAAATTTTATAGACGTCATAGATATTATAACAGAGAGAAAAGTAGGAACTATAACCAACAATAAAGAAATTAAAAAAAGTAACTATCAAAAATATCCTAAAAAAATTCCCAAAAGAAAAAAAAAACAGAAAAGTTCCTTGACTGAAACTCCCAAGGGAGATGACATATAAACAAGATAGGGATAAAACCCCAAATTAAAGGAAGAAAGAAACATTAAAGAACTCTACTTGAGAATAAACTAAAAATGGAAAAGAAGAAAAGACTATAAAAATTATAAGATTTAATTTCCGATGTTTAAAGAGAGATTCACTACCCAATCGACGTAGATGTGTAAAACTATACATCATAAAATAAAGGTTAGTAATTTTTATAGTAGATTAAAAGGTAACCATTAAATCTTCAATAAAAAGAATAATAACTTCTTATACCCCTGACGTATCAAACGAAACCAATATCTCAAGATGGTATTGAAACGACATAAGTCTGTTGTATCAGATATTCTAAAGTTATGAGACTTTAAATGACTCTCGACAAATTATCCACTTGTATAACAGTTTTAGTCAGTCACAAGGGTACATGTAAAAGGTCTTATCCCTAGAGTACTGGTCGACAGATGAAATATACCTGACATATGATAGGGGTGACTGAAATTACCAACAATTTTGAGATCGAAGGGGGAACTCCGGTGTTCGGTATCCAGGGTGACCCCAGGAGAAGGTCCGAATGTAGGTGGATCCGGAGTTGTCGTAGTCAATTTTTGTAACACAAGAGAAAAGTGAAGATCGTGTAAACTAACGGGAAAAATAAGTTGGAGTTTATGAATACTTTTTCACGAAAGACAAGATGGCATACACCTTAAAGATACACCAAAAAAAAACCCCCCACCCCCCACCCCTCTCCGAAGAGACGATGTGACGGTGTTTACGTTAGAGGAGGAGAGTGATTTTGTATAGTAGAACATGTGTTTATAACTAAATCCGACTTGGACCCCACCCCCCCCTCAGTCTGACTTACTCCGGAGTAGTATGTATATTTACTTTACTAACTGTGGAGGAGATTTTACGAACCCACGATCGTAAATTTTTACCTTGAAAGGACAGTTTTTTTTTTTTTNAGGGAGGTGCCTCTGGAGTCTTCTACTACACTTTCACGGACTCTCTGTTAATCGGGAAAATTCTATGCAAGAGCCGTCTACAAGTGTCTTATACTTCGGTGAAGTATTACCATGTCAGTTTTTTATTGAAAACGGGAAGGAAAAGATAAAGAGGAAAGGAATTAGATCAAGTCAAGTCAAGTCAGTGAGTCAGTACACGGTGACAAACGTTGCGATGCCTGACGTCGTACGGTCCGAAGGGACAGGTAGTGGTTGAGGGTCTCGAACGAGTTTGAGTACAGGTAATTTAGCCACTACAGTAGGTTGGTAGAGTAGGAGACAGCAGGGGAAGAGGAGGACGGAAGTTAGAAAGGGTCGTAGTCCCCGAAAAGTTTACTCAGTCAAGAAGTGTAATCCACCGGTCTCATAACCTCAAAGTCGAAGTCGTAGTCAGGAAGGTTACTTTTAAGTCCTGACTATAGGAAATCCTACCTGACCAACCTAGAGGAACGTCAGGCTCTCTGAGAGTTCTCAGAAGAGGTTATGGTGTCAAGTTTTCGTAGTTAAGAAGTCGGGAGTCGGAAGAAATACCAGGTTGAAAGTGTAGGTATGGACTGATGACCTTTTTGATATCGAAACTGATCAACTGGAAACAGTCGTTTCATTACAGAGACGAAAAATTATACGGTAGATCCAACCAGTATCGAAAAGAACGTTCCTCGTTCACAGAAAATTAAAGTACCGACGTCAGTGGTAGACGTCACTAAAACCTCGGGTTCTTTTATTTCAGACAGAGACAAAGGTAGCAAAGGGGTAGATAAATGGTACTTCACTACCCTGGTCTATGGTACTAGAAGTAAAAAACTTACTACTCAAAATTCGGTCGAAAAAGTGAGACGAGAAAGTGGAAGTAGTTCTCCAAGAAAACAAGGAGAAGCGAAAGACGGTATTCCCACCACAGTAAACGTATAGACTCCAACAATTATAAAGAGGGTCGCTAGAACTAAGGTCGAACACGAAGTAGGTCGGGTCGCAAAGAGTACTTCATGAGACGTATGTTCAATTTATTCGTTCCACTGTTATATGTCGGAACTGCATAAGGAAAGGGTTAAAACTTGGTCAGACAACAAGGTACAGACCAAGATTGACAACGAAGAACTGGACGTATGTCCAAAGAGTCCTCCGTCCACTCTACCAGTCCATAAGGGTAGAGAAATTCTTAAAAGGTGTCTTAAAAGGTGTTTTAAGGTATCTTAAAAGGAATTAGACACAACCTAAGTTTTGGTTACGAACGATTCTACCCCTTGTCTCTCTTTTCCCATTCAGTCCGTCATTCTCTTCCGGACACAGGGTTGTTATGTGATTTCCTTCAATTGTCTTTAGACCCGAACCATCCACATCTAGTGAGTCCTGTGTGACAAAGAAGTAAAACGTTTGTAGGAGAGGTCACAGAACGGGCGAAAGGTAGGGTACGATAGTAGGGTATGATTCCCTATATGTCAATCTTACCTTCCGTCTATCAAAGAAGGTCTTAATCCTCCAACTTGAACTAGATGTCGTGAGTGAACTTGATGAACAAATAAAGATTCGATGAACTGGTGAACCGGACCTAGGGAAAAACGGATCTAGGTGTCTTATAAGTTAAACGGTGTATAAATACCAAAAAATGGTCCATAGTCTGCTACCCCCGGTTGTCTATTTATTCTGTCAAAATTCCTCGAATATTAGATTATCATATATACGTATATCGACACACTTCACTTCAACTTCACTTCAACGAGTCAGCACAGACTGAGAAACGCTGGGGTACCTGACATCGGATGGTCCGAGGAGCCAGGTACCCTTAAAGGTCCGTTCCAATGAACCTCACCCAACGGTAAAGGAAGAGGTCCCCTAGAAGGGTTGGGTCCCCAGCTTAGACCCAGAGGGGGTAACATCCGTCTACGAAACACCATGTTTGATTTATCCCCCTCTTATTTTCAACTCCCTGTCTCTTCTTTTACCCAGTGAGATGTTTCTTTCAAGTTCAGTTGGGAAAGCACGACACAGAGTTTCCTACTCTCCCTTTGACACTTTACTTACCCGAAAACTCCTCCCGACACGACACATATCCTCGTGTTCCGTACCTTTGTAGCTCCGTGGTTTATAAACCTAGACCGACCTCGTGACTCATGGTGTCACCTTCACCACCCTTGAACTTCGAGTTATATACCATCCTTGTCCGGTACCCCGTGGAACTTGGTACGACTTGAAGAATATATCTACAATCTCTCCGCACTATTATTCTAAAGTTCTTGTCGGATAATAAAATAGTCTATAACCGAAGACCACCGACACATTTCTTATCCCCCATTAACCACTGGTGAAATGTGGTACAAGGTGGGGTAACATCCACCTTCTATCTACACTTTAAGTCTCCCAAGTAAAAAAAAAGATGGATAAAGATTATCGTCTTCACACTATCTTTGATTGGGACGTTAAAGACTATACGACAACATAAAGTCCATATCTAGAGACAAGGTGAGAACCCCGACTCAGTCGGAAAACGAAATTGAAGACCCTTAATAAACTTACATTTCTTGAGTAGTGTGTATCACACGATCTACCAACAAACTTCAAGAAGGACCTAAGAGTTTGTTGTACTTAACGTAGTCTCTTCTCTTAAGGTTCCCAGAATTTTTAAAACTCGTATCTAAGTAAACTCTTAGGGGACTTTTAACGTACACACACAAATACACACACGTGTGTGTGTGTGTGTTAAAAAGAATACAAGAGTCCCAAGTGTCCGGGTGAATTCTTGTAGACGACTAAAGAATACCTGACACCTAGCATCCATGTACTATAAACAAGAGCTTGCTAAGTCATTTGACCTCCAGTTTTACAACTCGACCGTTAGTTCGAACTTCCCCAATTTACAGAATGAAGAAGGTGCTTACAAATGGTGAGTGATCTACAGAGACACATCGGACCTCGACTTTTATCTCCGTACCTCTCTAAAAACGGATGACGAGAACTAAAATTCTTACAGTCACAACGGTCAAACTGACAGAAGGACGAAGAAACGCATGTGTCGACAACCCGTCTACACTCGGTCCAACTTCCGAAGGTTCCTTTCCGACCCTTCAGAGTCCACTTCCGAAAAGAAGACACCAATCTCGACGTCATCATCAGTCCTATCGAATCACTTTACATCGACTCCCGATATGGTTCCCTGTAAAATACAGAAGATGGTTTCGACCGGAACTCCTGGTAGAAAGATCTTCTATTCGGTTGTACCAAGGGTGTGTAAAATAAAAGAGTAAAGTAATAGTAGTTTAAAAGTATCGGAGTACATACATAATGAACTGAGTATTTTCTCGTTACGACTCTTCTTTTCATCTTTTCTTTTGTACAGATTAGAGTATAATGACGGACGGACAATAGACTCTGGGTACCCGGTGACCTTTAAGATGAAATTCACAGAATTCAATGGTTCAATGAACCATTAAAATTATACACACATAAAAACCGTATCATTAACA
This sequence comes from Capra ibex, assembly GCA_006410555.1. Classification (NCBI taxonomy): domain Eukaryota; kingdom Metazoa; phylum Chordata; class Mammalia; order Artiodactyla; family Bovidae; genus Capra; species Capra ibex. Next base: position 1,259,694 of record SJYO01041148.1, on the reverse strand, counting down.
AAATCATTGATAAAAACCCGTGGAACCAAAACCGTGAAGTTGTAGGTTGAGTATCCGGAAGTATTAAAAAGTTTCAACGAAAGGGTACATGATCGAGAGGTACCGATGAATTTTTTTTAGGTCTACCTGACTCGAAAGATTTAGACACGCTCTCTGACTAAGACCCATTTGCACGAAATCTTTTACGGATCGTAGTTATAGGATGTGTGGAGAAAAGAACTCCTATCTCGTTTCGACAGAAAGAAATTCGTACGTCATGTATAGAGAATACAGAGGTTACTAGATGTCTTTCTCTTTGAAAATTTTTGTTAGGACGATAAAACCATTTATTTTTGGTAATATTTCTGTTGTTTTTCTTAGAACGATCACAAATTAGAATAGACGCTTCTACCGATCTAAATAATATAATTATACACGACTCTGAAATTTTTTATCACTAGAAGCCATTGGATCTCGCTAAACTAAAAATAGTATCACGGTGACATCCCAATTTATCTCATGCCGAGAGTTTGGACGCCCAGAACTCTTGGTTGTACGTAATCTGAAGTGGGTCTGATACTCTGACTACCTGTAATAGACAGTGAACAAATAAAAAGTTCTCACTTGACTTCAGTTGAACGGGTTTCCCATGTTTCTCGGGTCATGTGTCGACATAAATAAAGATATGTTATCTCTAACGAAGGAATCTGGCACTCTGGTAACACAAGTCGTCATGGTAGGAACAATAGCACTACCTCGTGTCGAGGTAAGGAGAGTGAAAATTCAAAAGTAAAACATTTCTTATACTAAACGTGATTAGGAACTGTGATCTCAAACTTAAACATTCTTGAGACGGACCGATTTGGAAAGAATTTTGAGACAAATACATACGAAGGAGATCTTTTAGTAGAATTTAACAGAAACTCTGGTCATAAAAACCACACAGTATTTATTTGCCCGTTATTTAAGTTACTATTATTTAAGTTGTACATACTGTCACCCTGTCCTACTACGTTTCAACTTATTCTACATCAAGTGTCAATTTTGATAATTAGGAAAACTATAAAGGATATCCAAAAGATGAAGATGTTTCGTGAGTTGTAATAAAGAATTATTGTCACGATACATTGATACATATTTAGAAGTGAAAATAAAGAAAAAACCGGCGTGGAGTGTCACATACTTTGACGAAACTGGTTCCTAGTTTTTACACGGACATCACCTTCGTGTCTCAGGATTGGTGACCTGGTGGTTCCTTCAGGATTTAGAAGTATTAAAAATTTTCTTTAGTCTCACTCGTTCTTATGTCGGAAACTTCCTTGGGAAGGTGAGAAGACCACCTTACATTCGACTATGTCGGTGATACCTCTCGTCCTCCAAAGAGTTTTGTGATTTTTGTCTCAACTGTGTATTAGGTCGTTAGGGTGAGGACCCGTATACAAGTCTGTTTTGATGTTAAGTTTTTCTGTGTACATGGGGATACAAGTATCGTCGCGATAAGTGTTATCGGTTCTGTACCTTTGTTGGCTTTACAGGTAGTTCTCTACTTACCTATTTCTACTGCACTATGTATATATGACACCTTATAATGAGTCGGAAGGGACCACCATTCTTAATCCGACGGTTATGTCCCCTGTATCCAAGCTAGGGACCAGGTCCTTTTAAAGTGTACAGTGTTTCGTTGATTCGGACACGCGGTGTTGATAACTCGAGTACGAGATCTCGGACGTTTGGTGTTGATACCTCGGACGTACGACGTTGATGACTTCGGACAAGTGGATGTCAGACACGTGGTATTGTTTCTCATCGGTGGTGAGTGACGTTGTTCTCTTTCGGACACTCGTCGTTGTTTCTGGGTCACATTACTTTTAGTTTACTTGTAAAATTTTTCTTACTTTCGAACGGTAAACGTCCTTGTCTCTACGTTGATCTCTATTAGTATGATTCGTTTCACACAGTCTTTTTTCTGTTTATAGGATGCTATAGTGAATATATACCTTATCTTTTACTGTGTTCACTTGAATAGATACTTTGTCTTTGTCTGAGTCTGTGTCTCTTGTGTGAACATCAACGATTCCCTCCCCCATCCCTTCCTACCTAACCTTCCAACCCCAATTGTCTACGTTTCATGATATATATGTTACCTATTTGTTGTTTCAAGATGACATAACGTGTCTCTTTATCTAAGTTGTAGGACACTATTTAATATTACCTTTTCTTACACTTTTTCTTACGTATATATACATATTAAGTTAGTGAAAAGACATCTCGTTTTTGATTGTGTTGTAACATTTAGTTGATATGAAGTTATTTTATATAAAATTTTTTCTAACATCGGAAACCTATCTGACGGACCCACACTGGGAACTGAGAAGAATAACCTTCAATACACTGGAACCGGTTAGATGAATTGTAGAGAATCGGAACGAAAGAAAGAAACACTTTATCCTTTTTCTCACGAACGGAGTATCCAAACAACAGTCGTGAGTTAAGGTATTATATATATATTAAAGTGAACGATGGCTAATTCACGAGTTTATGGAAACCAATAACGATAATAATAGTAAAAGTAAGAACCGACACGTCCAGTGATACCGGGGGAGAGAAGAGTGACGAGAGACACCATAGAGGACTTCAAGTCAAATTTCCTTGGTAGAGGAGTAAGTCTTTTCTTTATTAAAAATCCGTGTTGACACAATCGTAAGTGTTATAAGGAAAGTCAAGTCAAGTTAACGAGTCAGCACAGGCTGAGAAACGCTGGCGTACTTAACGTCGTGCGGTCCGGAGGGACAGGTAGTGGTAGAGGGCCTCAAGTGAGTTTGAGTGCAGGTAACTCAACCACTACGGTAGGTCGGTAGTGTAGGAGACAGCAGGGGAAGAGGAGGTTAGGGGGACGAGGGTCAGGGAGGGTCGTAGTCTCAGAAAAGGTTACTCAGTTGAGAAACGTACTCCACCGGTTTCATGACCTCAAAGTCGAAATCGTAGTAAGGAAAGTTTCTTTAGGGTCCCAACTAGAGGAAGTCTTACCTGACCAACCTAGAGGAACGTCAGGTTCCCTGAGAGTTCTCATAAGAGGTTGTGGTGTCAAGTTTTCGTAGTTAAGAAACCACGAGTCGAAAGAAGTGTCAGGTTGAGAGTGTAGGTGTGTATTGGTGACCTTTTTGGTATCGGAACTGATCTACCTGGAAATTACACGTCCTCCCGGCTCTCCTCGATGAGATGTAAGTTCCAGTCCTCCCCACCGACACTCCTCTATGGGGAGTAGGTTCCATTCCTCGTCGCCGACGCGAAACGACCTCGTCGACACTTCTCTATGGGGTGTAAGTTCCATTCTCTTTGGGTTCATTCTGTCATCCACAACTCTCTCCCGTAGTCTCCCGTCTGTGTGACTTTGGTATTAGTGTCTTTTAATCAGTTAGATTAGTGTACCTGGTGTCGAAACAGATTGAGTTATAAGGAAATCCACTGTGGTTTATCTACCCGGTGTCTTAGCATTCAAGACCACAGTGATCACGCAGGCAAACTTCCTAAACTCTCGTTGTGTAAAAAGAAGGAAACGTAATACTCGGATTCCCGGCTTTTACAGGACAGACTCACGACCTTTCACTTCCAACATCATTCGTGACACATGGAAAACATCGTCCCGTTTCCCTGCCCTCCTTCTCTTACTTGTGTCTGAGTAGTAATGTCATAGACCGTCATTGTTTCGTCTTCTTTCTTCCTTTGACTCTGTCGAGTCACCACCAGATCCAATATTCCTCACCTGTAACACTGGGCAGTAAACCATGGACGTAGGTTTCTCTGGTAAGGTCCCGTGTCAGGTCACAGGGACCGGTAAAGATCCTTACTCGGATTTCTTGGTCTCGACCCCCTGACGGGACAGAAGAAGAGACCCTTCGTGTGTACCTTATACTCCGATTGAAGTAGATAGGTCCTTGGGTTTTATTCGATCAAAGGAAATAGGGGTCCATCACTCCAGTTCCCGTTTTGAAGACGGAAGTGAACGAAGGACTCAGGTCTTTAAGGTAAGCTTTATTAAACTCGAGTCTGTTTACATTTACGGATCTTCGTCTTTACAAATATAAATTTCAGTAGGTCTGTATTTTCGTTATCCATAAGTGAGTAAGAAGTGTCTCATCGTTTTATTATAAATATTTTTTACATTGAGTATAACTGTCTTGTTCTACCGCCTCCTCATCCACATGCACCTCATGTAGAGAAAGGTGCTAATGTAGTCCCTCTGTGGAAATCTGTGTCTTCACGTACGTCTTGTGGTCGACTCTCGTCTGTCCTCCTGGACTGGTCTCCTTTTCTTGTATATCTGGGTGTGTTGAGCCATCCTACTTCCTTGATCCCCCTTTCGTCCTCACAGTCATCCTGACCTGGACGGGAGCCGCCCACCCCCTTGACTTCGACCCCAGACTAGGGGTGTAGTCCCGTTGACAGACTCAGTCTCCTCTTTGTAAATTCCGACTCTCACTTTGTCGACTAGACACCGTCGGATTTACCTTACTCCTAGTCTGTCAGGAACGGCGTCGGTATGGAGGGAGTCTGTCCCTGCGTCCAGGGGACCTTCCACGTTACCGACCCTTGACTTCCTCGCTAGGGTCTCACTCCCGACGAGAACTGACGCCTCTCTGTCTAGTTCCCCTCCACTCCCTCCTCTGACACCACCCTCTACAGACACCTCCTTTCGGTCCGTCGGTACCTCCGTTCCACTATGACGACTCAGTTCGCATCCCCCACCTCGGTAGTGGTATCGGAGAGAGAGGGGAGTGTCGTCGTAACCGTCGACTTGTCATGTCTCCGACCGGATAGTTTACGGACTACGTGACTTGATGTCTCATCCTGGGGTGGGTCCCACGGGGAAATTCACGGACTGTACGGTTTGATGTCTCATCCTGGGGTGGGTCCCACGGGGAAATTCACGGACTGTACGGTTCGATGTCTCACCCTGGGGTCGGTCCCCCCGAGGAGATACACAGACTACGTGGCTTGTTGTCTCTTCCTGGGGTCCGTTCCCTCGGGAGATTCACGGACCTACCGGTTTCGATAGCTCTTTCTGTTCGGTTTCCCCGGGAGACTACTGGTGTTCTCCGAGTTTTGTTTTTGTTTTTGTTTTCTGAGACTATCCCGGTATTGAAAACTCCACATCCGTCAGGTACAGGGACGTGTGAACCGCGACGGTCCCAGGGGTGTTCGGTTCGTCGACGTGGTGGAAGTGCGAGTTGAGAGTGACCCCGTCTTGACGGTGTCCGTTTTTTTTTTTTCAGAACACAGATACGCACGTCCCAGCGAAACCATCACAGACTAAGAAGAGCTGGGACATCTGACACCAGACGGTCCGAAGAGACCACCCCTCCTCCCAAGAGGTCCGTTCCTATGACCTTACATAACCGGTTACGACGACGACGACGACGATTCAGTGAAGTCAGCACAGACTGAGACACGCTGGGGTATCTACCGTCGGGTGGTCCGAGAGGGCAGGGACCCTAAGAGGTCCGTTCTTGTGACCTGACCCAACGGTAAAGAAAGAGGTTACGTACTTTCACTTTTCACTTTCACTTCAGCGAGTCACTACACGTCGAGAAGCGTTGGGGTACCGTGTCACCAACGGTATAGGAAGATCTCGTGACATAAAGGACGACGAAATCGAAGGTTGTGAGAACTTATGGACCACGACGGTCTTGGAGACGTTGGGTTCGTCGACGTGGTGGAGGTGTCGACCGGGAGTGTCCCCGTTTGGGTTCAGGAAGTCCCGTCGGAGTCCTCGTTTGGGGTCACCTACTAGGTGAATATCTCCACCTTCATTTTGGTGTTGACTTTGGGTCCCCGTCACACCGATTCCTTCTTCTAGGGTTTGGAAGGGTGGTCAACATGTTCGACATCTAATTTAGGTGTGTTAGTTGATCCGTCTGAGACACAGCTACCTTATATATTTTCCAGTAACTCTCGAGGATGTTTCTTTTGTGTGATAAAGACTATCGACACCTCTAACCTCCGTTCTTGTGTATCCTCACCCTGGTCTAATCTTAGACTCGACGGGGATGTCGTCCAGGTCTCTATTCGTGTGACAACCTCCCGTAGGATCCCTTCACTCCACCTGAACACTGAGGGTCACTTCCTTTACTGTGACTATCGTCACTAAATTCTTTTTGTAATTAATAAGAATACAAAACTGAACAAGACAACTAAGAAAACCTAAAAAAGAAAAAAGAAAATAAAGTGAGGTGACAATATTAACAACTAAAATAACCGTGATACTTTAGATTAATTCGAAAATTTGGAGACGGAGATGTAACTCGAAAACGTCAAGACACCTCAAAAGGAAAGAGAGAGAGAGAGAAAAGAGAAAAAAATTAACTTAAAAATCAAAAATTTTGGGTAATAATAAAAAGATGTAAATAAGTAAACAAACGAAAAGGATGACAATAAAAGGGGAACGTCAATTAGAAATTACATATATTTAGAAATAGATGGAAAAAATTTGAAACGAATAGATAAGAGAGAAAAGAAAGGTGGGTTGTATAAAGAATCAAGATAAAAGTAACAAAGTAAAAGGTCAACCGTGGCACGAAATCAAAATAAAAGGTTAAAAAGGTCAAACACGAAATCAATCAAAACACGACTATCTATCTTAAAGACCAAAGGAACAAGTGGTCAGTTAGATACCATTAAATAAAAACAACCGGACAAAATTAAAACGAATACCTACATATACACATATAAGTCAGTGTGAAAAATAATAACAATATTTAAAGACGGAGATACAACCCGAAAACATCAAGACACCTCAAAAGGAAAAAAGACAAAAAAAGAGAAGAGAAAAAATATTAAAATTAAAAAATTCGTATAATATAAAAAAGATGTAAATAAGAAAACAAACGGAAAGGATGACAAGAAAGGGGGAACGTCAATTAGAAATTACATATATTTAGAAGAAGTAGGTGGAGATAAATTGAAACGTATAGATAAGAAGAAAAGAAAAGAAAGAAAAGGAGAGTTGTATAAACAATCAAAACAAAAGTAACAAAATAAGGGGTGAACCGTGGAACGAAATCAAAACAAAAGGTCAAACACGAAATCAATCAAAACAAGAATTGACCATTTATATTAAAAAATAAAGGAAACAAACGGTCCAGTCAGATGAAATAAAAACGACCCGACAAAAGTGAACCGAGTACCCACATATGCATATACACATATAAGGTAATAAAATTAATAATAAATAACTAAAACATTGACGGTAAACAGACCCCAAATAGAAACCAAAGAACCAAAACCTATAAACAAAATTAGAGTGAATTACGGTATTGTTTGGTGAACACCTTAGAAACGAGGACTGGTCTCTAGTTCGGGACTCGGAAACCTCATCCTCGTGACTGAGGTTCTGGGATCTGATAGTCTCTTGATTGGGATGCCCCATAGTTTATCACTCTTACGTGTGTTTCCTTTGGTGGACTTATATTCTGGACCGTAGTGGGTTGGTGGTCATCGTGAGACACGTCCTACGGAGTAGATTTGTTGTTTGTTTTGTTTTATCTTTGGGTTAGTAGTCGTCTTTCCTCATGGTGGAGTGAGTCGGAACGGGTAGTCCCCTTTTTGTTTGTTTTTTTTGTTTACTTGTTTTCGAGTCGTGTTTAGAATGGGATATACTTCGAATGGATTTGGTGACCTGTTTCGAATCCTCCCGTCTTTAGTTTTCCTTGTTTCTTAAGTTGGAATTTCGGACCCTTTTACTCTGAAGTTTATGTTATTCAATTTTTTTTTTTACTTTTCCGTCGCTTTATGACGTCTTTACTTCCTTGTTTGATCTTTGTATCTTCAGGTGTATTTACTTCTCCTTTATCTTGTCCGTTTGATGGACCTTTTCTTAAGTCTTATCACTATCATTTCTACTAGGTTTTGGAACTTTTGTTTTACCTATTTTACGTTCTTATTTAATTGTTTCTGGATCTTCTTATGTTTGTTGTGTTAAGGACTTTAATACAACCTTATAGTATCCTTAGTTATCGTCTTATAGACTTCGTCTTCTTACTTAGTCACTCGACCTTCTATTTTACCACCTTTATTGAAGACTTCTCGTCTTACTTCATCTTTCTTACTTTTCTCGACTCCTGTCAGAGTTTCTGGAGACCCTGGTATAGTTTACGTGGTTGTAAGTTTAATTTCCCCAGGGTCTTCTTCTTCTCTTTTTGTTTCCTATACTCTTTTAAAAACTTCTCTAATATCAACTTTTAAAGGGGTTGAACCTTTTCCTTTATCAGTTAGTTCAGGTTCTTCGTCTCAGGGTATGTCCAATTTGGGTTCCTCTTTGTACGGTTCTGTGTATGATTAGTTTGATTGTTTCTGATTTGTGTTTCTTTCTTATAATTTTCGTCGTTCCCTCTTCGTTGTTCATTATATGTTCGTTGTTCATTATATGTGAATTATCGACTAGAAAGTCGTCTTTGAGACGTCCCGTCTTCTCTTACCGTCCTATATAAATTTCATGACTTTTCCTTTGGAAATGTTGGTTCTAATGATATGGCACGTTCCTAGAGTAAGTCTTAACTACCTCTTTATTTTTCAAAAAGTCTGTTCGTTTCTCAATTCTCTTGAGTCATGGTGGTTTGGTCGAAATGTTGTTTACAATTACCCTGAATATATCAGTTCTTTATGTTGTCTTCTTTTTTCTAGATGTTTTAGTTGGGGTTTGTTAATTCTTTTACCATTATCCTTGTATATATAGTTATTAATGAAATTTACATTTACCTAATTTACGAAGTTGGTTTTCTGTATCTGACCGACTTACCTATTTTTTTGTTCTGGGTATATATACGACAGATGTTGTTTAGGTGAAGTCTGGAGTTCTGTGTATATCTGACTTTCACTCTCTTACCTTATTATATAAGGTACGTTTACTCTTCCTTTTCTTTCGACCTCATCGTTCGGAGTATAGACTGTTTCATCTGGAATTTTATTTCCAATGTTCTCAATTCCTTCCTGTGATGTATTACTAGTCCCTAGTTAGTTTTCCTTCTGTGTTGTTAACATTTATAGATATGTGGGTTATATCCTCGTGGAGTTATGTATTCTGTTTGTGATAGTCTCTATTTTCCTCTTTAACTGTCATTGTGTTATTATGATCCTTTGAAATTGTGAGGTGAGTGTGGTTACTTGTCTAGTAGTTTTGTCTTTTAATTATTCCTTTGTGTTCAGAATTCACTATATAATCTACTCTACCTAGAGTAACTATAGAAATCCTGTAAGGTAAACTTACGTCCTCTTATGTGGAAGAAGAGTTTACGTGTCCTATGTGGGGTAGAACCCAGTGTTTAGTTTGGAGTCATTTAAATTCTTTTAACTTCAGTATAGTTCGTAGAAGAGGTTGGTGTTACGCTCTGATCTATAGTTAATGTTCTTTTTTTCATTCTTTGTGTTTGTGTGCCTCTAATTTGTTGTACAAAGATTTATTGGTTGTCCAATGACTTCTTTGGTTTCCCTTTATTTTTTTAAAGGTCTTTGTTTACTGTTACTTTTGTACTGTTGAGTTTTGGATACCCTACGTCGTTTTCGTCAAGATTCTCCCTTCAAATATCGTTGTGTTAGGATGGAGTTCTTTGTTCTTTTTGTAGTTTATCTATTGGATTGAAATGTAGATTTTATTGATCTTTTTCTTCTTGTTTTTTGGGGGTTTTAATCATCTTCGTTTCTTTAGTATTTCTAAGTTCGTCTTTATTTACTTTTTCTTTACTTTCTTTGTTAACATTTCTAATTGTTTTGATTTTCGACCAAGAAACTCTTCTATTTGTTTTAACTGTTCGGAAATCGGTCTGAATAGTACTTTTTTTTCTCTCTTCTTAGTTTAGTTGTTTTAATCTTTACTTTTTCCTCTCCAATATTGTCTATTACGTCTTTATTCTCCTAATATTCTAAATTATTCCAAATATTCTCTGATAATACTTATTGATGTACCGTTATTTTACCTATTGGACCTTCTTTACCTGTCTAAGAATCTTTTCGAGTTAGAAGTTTCTGACTTGGTCCTTCTTTATCTTTAATAATTGTTGGGTTAATATTCGTGACTTTAACTTCGACACTGGGTGGAGATACTGGGTGGAGGATCTCATTACCTTTATTTTTGTTTTCATTTGCTCACCCTGGACTAATTTGGATTTTCCAAAACGTGTCGTTTCCTTTGATATTCGTTCCACTTTTCTGTTGGGGGTCTTACCCTCTTTTATTATCGTTTAATTTATTCACTGTTTCCTAATTAAAGGTTTTATACATTCGTCGAGTATGTTGAGTTACGGTCTTTTTGTTTGTTGGATTAGTTTTTCACCCCTTTTCTGGATTTGTCTGTAAATAGGTTTCTTCTGTATGTCTACCGATTGATTGTGTACTTCTCTACGAGTTGTAGTGAGTGATAACCTCTGTCCGTTTACTTTTGACGTTACTCTATAGTGGAGTGTGGTCAGTCTTACCGGTAGTAGTTGTTCAGATGTTTGTTATTCACGACCTCTCCCACATCTCTTGTCCCTTACGAGAACGGGACGACCATCCTTACATTTAACTATGTCGGTGATACTTTCTACCATACCTCTAAGGAATTTTTTGATCCTTACTTTGGTGGTGTACTGGGTCGTTAGGGTGAGGATCCGTATATGGGATTCCTTTGGTTTTAACTTTTTTCTGTGTACATAGGGTAACAAGTGACGTCGTGTTAAATGTTATCGATCTTGTACCTTCGTGTACTGTACAGGTGGACGTCTACTTACCTATTTCTTCAACACCATGTATAAGTGTTACCTTATAATGAGTCGGTATTTCTCGTTACGTGACCCCAGTAAAGACTACTCCACCTACTTGGATCTTGGATACTATGTCTTACTTCACTCAGTCTTTCTCTTTATAGTATAAGATTACGTATATATACCTTAAATCTTTTTGCCATGACTTCTTGAATAAATGTTTCGTTGTCACCTCTTTGTCTGTATCTCTTGTCTGAATACCTGTACCCCTCTCCCCTCCTCTCCCACTCTACATACCTTTCTCGTTGTACCTTTGAATGTAAGGGTATACGTTTTGTTTACCGGTTGTCCTCAAACGACATACCGAGTCCTTTGAGTTTGTCCCCGAGACATAATTAGACTGCCCCACCCTACCCCACCCTCTACCCTCGTTCCAAGTTTTCCCTCCCCTGTATACATATGGATACCGACTAAGTACAACTCCAAACTGTCTTTTGTTGTTTTAAGATAGGAAGTTATTTTTTTATTTAATTTTTATTACATTGAGTATAATATAATGGAAGGGGTGCATTTCGGGAGTTTGCCGAAGAGAGATGTAAATCTCACTTTAAGTCATTTGTTTGAGAACTGGGAGTTGATGTGCCTGGGTCCTCTTGTCAGGAACGGAGCGATCGGTCGGAGTAGACCGTGGTGAGAGCGGTGTCACACAAAGACAAAGGAGTTTCGTGGCCGATGAAGAACGGGGTCTTGAGCTGCAGAGGGTTCCAGAAACTTACCGACACAGGAGGAAGTCTAAAGTCGAACTTATCGTGGAGGAGTCTCTCTGAACACATAGAGTTGATTTCATCCGATGGGACAGGAGGAAATGAGAAGTCGGACAGTAAAGGTAGGATTTTGAACAGTGGTAGATCCTGCTAGAAGCAAATGAATGTATAAAAGTGGAGGGGGTGGGGTAGTATATGTGATCTTACTTCAGGGTCCTCTCGTACCTAAAATAATAGAATCAATGATAACAAAAGACATGCGTCTTGTACACAATGGGTATCATCTATAAGTTACTTACAACCAACTTATCTATTTACCTATACGATAATACTCCAAAGTCTTTTGTGATCGGAGAATGTTATCCTCTCACCGTAGCTTTTTCGTCTCCTCATCTTCCGGTATTTTGATTTTACGATGTCAGTTTGAAGTAAAATACGAAAAGAATTAATGACTGGGAAGTATGGAAATAGTCTGTCACTATCTTCTCTTCGAAACACATGTCTATAAAAACGTCAACGGTTGAACTACTTTGTCAAAGTACCGAAAGAAAAAGATTTGTATTGTACAAACCTACGTTATAATTATTGTTGACATGAATGGTACACGGGTACCCAACGGGATCACCGAGTCTACCATTTCTTAGAAGTGTATTACGTCCTCTGGACCCTAGTTACGAACCCAGTCCTTCTAGGGGACCTCTTCCCTTTCCGTTGGGTGAGATCATAAGAACGGACCTCTTAGAGACCACCGAGTCTACCATTTCTTAGACAGACGTTACGTCCTCTGTGTCCTCTACACCCAAGTTAGGGACTCAACCCTTCCTGTGGACCTCCTCCCTTGCCGATGGGTGAGGTCCGAAGAACGGACCTCTTAAGGTGCTTGTCTCCTCAGACCACCCGATGTCAGGTGTCCCAGTAGTTCTCAGCCTGAGCTGACTCACTGATTGTCTTATTATGGAACACGGGTTGTGATTGTATTCCCGAGACATACGTAATTTAATAATTATATATGGAAGTGTCATCCGGATATCCCATCCTTCCTGATAAAGGGGATAAAATGTCTAATCTTTCATATTTTTCAAAGTTGATAATGGGTTCCAGTATTTCTACTCTTTATTGTCTCGAATCTAAACTTGGGTGGTATAGGTCTTAGGTACGAGAAATGAAGAAACTACATGATTATAAACAATGAAACTAATCTGAAGATAAACTTCTTGAGACTTATTCTGTCATCCGTGACTCTCTCCCGTAACCTCCCGTCTGTCTGACTTTTGTGCTAGTGTCTGTTGATCGGTTAGACTAGTGTACCTGGTGTCGGAACAGATTGAGTCACTTTGATTCGGTACGACCACCCCGGTGGGTTCTATCTGTCCGGTACCACCTCTCCAGACTGTCTTACACCAGGTGACTTCTTCCTTCACCGTTTGATGATGTCTAAAAAACGGAACTCTTGGGGTACTTGTCATACTTTCCGTTTTTCTATCCTGTGACTTTCTACTTGAGGGGTCCAGCCATCCACGGGTTATATGATAACCTCTACTCACCTCTTTATTGAGGTCTTTCTTACTTCCCTACCTCGGTTTCGTTTTTGTTGTGGGTTAACACCTACACTGACCACTATCTTCGTTCCAGACTACGACATTCTCGTTATAACGTATCCTTGGACCTTACATCAATCCAGGTACTTAGTTCCGTTTAACCTTTACCAGTTTGTCCTCTACCGTTCTCACTTACAGTTGTAAAATCCCTAGTCGTTTGATTTTACCTGACCTTACCCACTTAAATTGAGTCTACTGGGAATATAGATGATGACACCCGTTCTTAGGAAATCCTTTTTACCTCATCGGTAGTATCAGTTGTTTTTTCAGACTTTACGTCATGAACCTACGTTAGAGTTTTTGTTGTCTTACTAGACAAACAAAGGTTCCGTTTAGTAAGTTATAGTGTCATTAGGTTCAGATACGGGGTTTGTCATTACGACTTCTTCGACTTCCACTTATCAAGATACTTCTGGATGTTCTGGAAGATCTTGATTGTGGGGGTTTTCTACAGGAAAAGTAAGATTCCCTTACCTTACGTTTTCATCCTTCAGTTCTTTGTGGACCTCATTGTCCGTTTAAACCGGAACCTTACACCTTACTTCGTCCCGTTTCCGATTATCTCAAAACGGTTCTCTTGCATGACCAGTATCGTTTGTGGGAGAAGGTTGTTATGTTCTCTTCCGAGATGTGTACCTGTAGTGACCTACCGGTTGTGACTTTAGTCTGACTAATATAAAAAACGTCGGTTTCTACCTCTTCGAGATATGTCAGTCGTTTTTGTTCTGACCCTCGACTGACACCGAGTCTAGTACTTGAGGAATAACGGTTTAAGTCTGAATTTAACTTCTTTCTTTTGGTGATCTAGTAAGTCCATACTGGGAGTACTAATATGTCACCTTCACTCTTTATCTAAATTCCCTGATTTAGACTATCTGTCTCACGGACTACTTGATACCTGCCTCCAAACACTGTGACATGTCCTCTGTCCCTAATTTTGGTAGGAGTTGTTTTTCTTTACGTTTTTCCGTTTTACCAACAGAGTCCTCCGGAATGTTTATCGACACTTTTCTTCTCTTCACTTTTCGTTTCCTCTTCTCCTTTCTATAAGGGTAGACTTACGTCTCAAGGTTCCTTATCTTTACTCTACATTCTTTCGGAAGGAGTCTCTAGTCACGTTTCTTTATCTCCTTTTGTTGTCTAACCCTTTCTGATCTCTAGAGAAGTTCTTTTATTCTCTATGGTTCCCTTGTAAAGTACGTTTCTACCCGAGTTATTTCCTGTCTTTACCATACCTGGATTGTCTTCGTCTTCTATAATTCTTCTCCACCGTTCTTATGTGTCTTCTAGACGTGTTTCTTCTAGAAGTGCTGGGTCTATTAGTGCTACCACACTAGTGAGTGGATCTCGGTCTGTAGGACCTTACGTTTCAGTTCACCCGGAATTCTTCGTAGTCATGTTTTTTCGATCCCCTCCACTACCTTAAGGTCAACTCGATAAAGTTTAGGACTTTCTACTACGACACTTTCACAACGTGAGTTATACGGTCGTTTAAACCTTTTGAGTCGTCACCGGTGTCCTGTCCTTTTCCAGTCAAAAGTAAGGTTAGGGTTTCTTTCCGTTACGGTTTCTTACGAGTTTGATGACGTGTTAACGTGAGTAGAGTGTACGATCATTTCATTACGAGTTTTAAGAGGTTCGGTCCGAAGTCGTGATGTACTTGACACTTTAAGGTCTACAAGTTCAACCTAAATCCGTTCCGTCTCCTTGGTCTCTAGTTTAAAGATTGTAGACAACCTAGTAGCTTTTTCGTTCTCTCAAGGTCTTTTTGTAGATAAAGACGAAATAACTGATACGGTTACGGAAACTGACACACCTAGTGTTATTTGACACCTTTTAAGAAGTTCTCTACCCTTATGGTCTGATGGACTGGACGGAGAACTCTTTAGACACACGTCCAGTCCTTCGTTGTCAATCTTGACCTGTACCTTGTTGTCTGACCAAGGTTTATCCTTTTCCTCATGCAATTCCGACATATAATAGTGGGACGAATAAATTGAAGATACGTCTCATGTAGTACTCTTTGTGACCCGACCTTCTTCGTGTTTGATCTTAGTTCTGACGACCCCCTTTATACTTATTGGAGTCTATACGTCTACCGTGGTAGGAATACCGTCTTTCACTTCTTGATTTCTCGGAGAACTACTTTCACTTTCTCCTCTCACTTTTACAACCGAGTTTCGAGTTGTAAGTCTTTTGATTCTAGTACCGTAGACCAAGGTAGTGAAGCACCCTTTATCTACCCCTTTGTCACCTTTGTCACAGTCTGAAATAAAACCCCCCGAGGTTTCAGTGACGTCTACCACTGACGTCGGTACTTTACTTTTCTACAAATGAGGAACCTTCCTTTCAATACTGGTTGGATCTATCGTATAATTTTTCATCTCTGTAATGAAACAGTTGTTTCCAGGTAGATCAGTTCCGATACTAAAAAGGTCATCAGTACATATCTACACTCTCAACCTGATATTTCTTTCGACTCACGGCTTCTTAACTACGAAAACTTAACACCACAACCTCTTCTGAGAACACTCAGGGAACCTGACGTTCCTCTAGGTTGGTCAGGTAGGATTTCCTTTAGTCAGGACTTATAAGTAACCTCCCTGACTACAACTTCGACTTTGAGGTTATGAAACCGGTGGACTACGTTTCTCCACTGAGTAAACTTTTCTAAGACTACGACCCTTTCTAACTCACGTCCTCCTATTCCCCTGTTGTTTCCTACTTAACCAACCTACCGTAGTGGCTGAGTTACGTGTACTCCAACACACTTGAGACCCTCAACCACTACACGTTCCTCCGGACCGTACGACGCCAAGTACCCCAGCGTTGCTCGGCCTATGCTGACTCGGTGACTTGACTCGACTGACTCTTTGTAAACAATGGTAAGACCATGTACCGTAAAAGAAAAATTAAGTAAAAGATATCAAGATTAGTCAATAAACTCAATGGTTCGGTAACCATTACACTACTGTAATACGGAATGAAGGTAGTCCTCGTATCATAACGTCTCTCTCGAAGTTCTTAAAATAGTCTCGGAACTAAAACATTTTTTCATATTTTTTACGGGTAAAGGGGTACCCGATGTCTTATTATTCCTAAAAAAAAGGGAAACAATAGGAAAGTCAATCAATAAAGTCGTATAGTGTCGTAATTTTGGGAAGGTATCTTTTCCAGTGAGAAAGAGGCTAGTTTTGTAAAGAAACGACAAGACAAGAGTCTCCACGTGTACCCTTGTTGTTAGTTATTTCTCTTCGAGTACCTTGTAAAACTGAATCGAAACTCTTTGACGGTAATCCAGTTACATAAAACACGACCAAAATGTTGGTCATTAAGGAGAGTATTACCGTGAAAGATTAGTGACCCACTTTTATCGGTGTCAACGTTATCCCGAGGTAGCCATAGAATTCCTAAAAAGGTCTTGAAATTGTTAAAGAAAAGTAAAACTGTAAAAAAGTATTACAATACTTTTGAGGAAGGTTACAAAGTCTGATTTCCCTATTTTGTGAACGGTGATACTATAGTCGACGTTTTTTTAATCGGTGAGAATTGGGTATAAAGTAAAAGACATAAAAAATAAAACTTACAAATATGTAAAGTTGATGTATATACTCCTTACCTTATCGTAAGTAACAATATTAAGGAGTATTGAAACTTTCCACGGAAAGAGACCCCAAGTTTTGGAACTTGTGTATATTAAAAATGTTCGAAGGATAGAGTGACTATTTATTTTGTCCAATGTGTTAGAATAAAATTTCATCCTCTTTTGTTGTTTTTCAAAAGTTTTTTGTCGATGACACCCTTAAATGGTCGTAAATTTAACATGCAAATAATAATACTTTTGGACAAAACAGACACTCAGATGTCCATTTCGAGACGCTCCAGGGAATCCTTCTTCTTCTACGATGACCCTAGGGTTTACCCTTATACCTGTTAACGTAAACTATAAAATTCGTATTGTTAAACTTTCTCGAAGATCTACGAAATAGTTCATTTACACTGGGAATCTTCAAGTAAGTACTCGATGTCATCTAAACTTTTTTCCGGATGTTTATTGTACCCGTTAAACTTTCGTTCTCAACGTCTATTTGAGACTTTATCATGACACACAACATAGGAGTAATACAGATGAATATATAGAGAAGTAACAGTTCACGAGTCTTTAAGAGAGAGTTCTACTCCAGATACATATATGTCAAATTAGACTTGAGGTGACTTTAAAACAAAATCCAATTCTATAAAAACAAAAATCTCCGAAATTTTACGAAAAGGAAGAAAATACGAATGAATAAATAAATGATAATAACCCGGTACGGTGAACCGTACAACCTATAATTAAGGGAGTGGTCCCAACCTTGGGTACGGGGGACGTCACTTCGTCCCTCAAGATTGGTGACCTGTTGGTCCCTTAAAGAATCGATTCTAAAAAAATTTACCTTAAAATTAGACTGATAAAGTATGTGTGTATCTTATACACATTTAGTATTCCGTATCATTATTTTAATAATAACAGAAGAACTAGGTCCCTAGTTTGGACCCAGAGGACGGAACGTCCATCTAAGAAATGGTACATTCGGTGGTTCCTTCGGACTAATAATCGTGTAGACGATGAGTTGACTTCTGATGTCTTTACAGATTACAACAACAGTGATGATTCCATGAGAAGGGGTGTGGATATGGAAGGCCCTCCATTTATGATAGAATCTGAAACAAAAACGTACTAAGACTCGAAATATTTTTGAACATAGAATGTACATAGAGTGTACATATACATTGATAATATATCAAAAGATTAAACAAAAAAAGTCTGGGGTAATACTACAATTATAAGTACTCTACACTTCAACGAGCCAGTACATGCTGAGACACGGAAGGGTAACTCACATCGGATGGTCCGAGGAGACAGGAACCTTAAAAGGTCCGATCTCATGACCTCACCTAACGTAAAGGGAGTCCCTTAGAAGGACTGGGTCCCTAACTTGGGTCTAGAAGACGTGACGTCCGTCTGTGAAATGGAGACTCGATGGTCCCTTCCGGTATGTACATAGAGTGTACATATACATATATAATATATCAAAAGACTGAACAAAAAAAAAGTCTAGGGTAATACTATAATTATAACGATAACGTATTTCTCTCCTATAATCAAAGTAACGAAACGTTGTTAGGTAACGAACTTTTATGACAGACGTATACACGGATCATCAAAGTCAGGACAGGATGTGAAACATTGGGATAAGTGAGATAGTCTGTGAAATTCCCAAGAGTTACAAACAATAGTGTTCATCACGACGCTTCCACTAAGGACATACCAAGAAACCCAGGTGTCTCCGTTGTTTCAGAGGTACAACATATGAACCCTCATCTTAACCCATATATGGACTCAGTACGTCTAAAATTTACTATCCTTTCATTACAGTTTAATAAGATGTTCTCCAACATGCATATACGAGAGAGGTCGGCCACTGGGTGAAACGGTGGACCCCATATCTCATGACTCTATTGGACAAAACTTGAAAGAAACCTCGCTAAAGTGAAATTGTGAAATGAATCTGGGATACGAATTTTCTTTTTTTATTTTGAAGAGGTGACGCGAGGTAAGACAGTATTCACTCGACTTCCTCCTCCGGAACATCTCTTTCCTATATGGTGACCGGGTACTTATTAGGTCGGATAATGTTTCTTCCGTTCCGGGGAACTAACGATCTACGAACTCGTGTGGACTTCTAGGGAATGAGTCGTCGTGACCGACCTCACTGGTTTGACTTCAGAAAATTCTTTGTTTTCCCATGGGTCCTCTCACCGGGTCTCCCATGGGTCCCGGAGAATGGAGGAGAAGAAAGAGTCCATTCTGATCTGATGATTACACCCTGTTTTCCATGGGTCGTTTTAGTCTTGACAGGATGGAGGATACATAGGACGAATTTCTACAAGTCTTAGTTTATCATTTACATAGGTACATAGATTGAAATAAGAACATTCGGATGAAGATCTTAACGTAGGAGAGTTCGGTTCTCCGAATACAAGTCAGGTCAGTTTTGAATTATCCTGTCTCAACTATGGACATAACTTTAACTTAAGTAAATACGGACACACTTTGTACCTTTTATCGCTGGTCATTATTAAAAAGGACAGGAATTGTCTTACTTTTATCCAAAAACATTAGCTTAAAGAAACTACAAAGAGTGTAAACGTAGGACCCCTTTTACCTTTCTAAATAATATCCGAACTATACTTAACGGGTAGACATTTTTTGTAAAATTATTGTCCCCAACGATGTTACGGACCTTTCCTACGTCTCTATTCTCATCTAGACAGTCGGAAGGAAATACTACTGAAACTAATTCTTTTTCTAAATTATTATAAAAATATAATTCTACCGTAACCACTTCCACTTTTTTCTTTATTTTTGTTTGTTTACCATAGATTAGTTTGAATCTACGAAATAGAATCGTTTCCTTTGGTTGTCGATTTACTCTTTTATTAGATGTCTTACCCTCTTTTTTAAACGTTTACTATGATGGTTATTCCTGACTTAAAGATTTTATAAGTTTGTCGAGTATATCGAGTCATGGTTTTTCGTTTGTTAGATTATTTTTTTAATCGTCTTCTGGATTTGTCTGTAAAAAAAGATTCTTCTGTATGTCTACTGGTTGTCCGTGTTCATTTCTATGGGTTGTAACAATCAATAATCTCTTTATGTTTAGTTTTAATGTTATTCCGTGGTGAAGTGTGACCAGTCTTACCAGGAGTGGTTTTTCAGATGGTTGTTATTACGACCTCTCCTACACCTTTTTTCCTTGGGGAGGATGTGACAACCATCCTTACATTTAACTGCGTCGGTGATACCTCTTCTCATAAAAGATGTATTACATTACAAGAGTCACCGAGTCAACACAGGTCGAGAAACGGTAGAGTACCCTGATATAGGGTGGTTCGAGGAGATGGGTACCTTAAAGGTCCGTTCTTATTACCTGACCCAACGACAAAGAAAGAGGTCCCCTAGAAGGGTTGGGTCCCTAGCTTGGGTTCAGAGAAGGTAGAGGAAGTCACCGTCCACTGAACAAGTGGTGACACGGTGGACCCTTCGGGGACCTCTTGTCGTGTCTCCAAGAAATTTTTTACTTTTTATCTCGATGATATAATAGACCGTTAGGGTGTGAACCCGTACATTAGCCTTCTCTACTTTCGAGATTAATTTTTACTAAGTACATGGGGTTACAAGTATCATCTTGACACATGTTATCGGTTCTGTACGTTTGTTTACAGGTAACTGTCTACCAACCTATTTCTACACTCTATTTATATGTCAGTTATATTACCTTATAATGAACCGGATATTTCTAACTTTATTACGGTAAACGTCGTTGTATCTACCTGGATCTCTCGTAGTATGATTCACTTTATTCAGTCTTGCTCTTTCCATTTATAGTATGTTATAGTAAATATACACCTTAGATTTTATACTATGTTTACTTGAATCAATGTTTTCTTTTTGTCTGAGTCTGTATCTTTTGTTTGAGTACGAATAGTTTCCCCCTCTCCCCCTCCTTATTTAATTAATTCTCAAACCCTAATTGTCTAAATGCGATTATGTACACGTTGTCTAGTTGTCGTTCCTAGATGACATATCGTGTCTCTTGATATAAGATATAGAATATTATTGGATAGTACCTTTTCATATATACGTACGTACAATTCAGGGAAGTCAACAAAGACTGAAACACTGGGGTACCTGACATCGGGAGGTCCCAGGAGACAGGTATCCTAAGAGGTCCGTTCTTATGACTTCACCCAACGGTACGGGAAGAGGTCCTATTCCTTTTCATTCATTCATTCATTTCAGTGAGTCAGCACAGACTGAGAAACACTGGGGCACCTGACGTCGGGTAGTCCGAGGTGTCAGGTACCCTAAGAAGGGTGTTATTATGACCTCACCCAACGGTAAAGAAAGAGGTCCCCTAGAAGGGCTGGGTCCCTAACTTGGGCCCAGAGAGCGTAACCTCCGTCTGCGAAATTGGAGACTCGGTATGTGTGTGTGTGTGTGTGTGTGTGTGTGTGTGTGTGTGTGTCTTGACTCAGTGAAACGACATATGGACTTTGATATGTTGTAACATTTAGTTGATATAAAGTTGATTTTTTTACAATGACCACCTTTAAATTTCTTTAAATCTGTATAGATATCCTTGCCCCACTTGAAACCTGGTTTTTCAGACTTAGTAGTCTAAATCACCTAAAGGGTTGTACCTATATTAGGTCTCTAAGGGATGGGGAAACTTATGGATAGTTTTCTAAAGTATACTCGAACTCCTGACTTCAAAAGTCAACATTGAGATTGGGAGTACTAATAAATCGTCCTCATAAACGGTAGAGTAGAAGAGTATTACGGACATGTACCGTCTGTGAGTTATGCGTAAATACCTTTATTGTTTACTTACGTCCGTTGATACAGTGGGAATAAGACGGTGATGGTACTAGATCCTACCCGTTCAATTTCTTTTTATGTTAATCTTTCACAGACTGTTATAAAATATAGTCAGATAAGACCCCAAAGTGTTTAGTCTGAATGTATTTAGATTGTTACCATTTTTGTTGTTTTTATTACCATCCGTAAATAAATCACGGATACTTATAAGATCTATGACCCAATTTGTGAAGTATACGTTAAAAATATTGACCGAATGTTATATTTCGAGTAAGAAATGTAAAATGTCTACTCATTTGGCTCCGAACTCTTCTTTTACTACCTCTGTCCATACTTTAGGTCTAGTGAAGTAACACGACGTGACGGAGGGTACTTTTTATGGACTTTTTGGTAAAGGTTACAGTATAAATATTGAATTAAAATTTCCATTAAAAACTTTTTAATTTCTATACGAAAACCAAGTTTCTTTTCTAATAAAGTGTGTATCTAATGTACCTCGAAGGTTTTCACTTCTCCCAATAAGACTTTACTTATCTGTAGTCTCTATGTGTAATTCAACGTAAATAACAGTCTTATGTGTCTTTTTGAGTTCTGATACATCTCATGAACCCTTTGAATCTGAGGAGTGTGATACCGACACCCGACCGTCTTTGGTGTGACGGGCATATTTGGTAGAGACTTCATACAAATAAAACAGATAACAGACGGCGGGGGGTAAACCAAGGTAGGAATATAGACCCTGGGGTTTTACCGTTTCATTTCCTGTCTATGTCCCATTAAGATGCGACGTCGTTTTGACTCGAACGATAGAACTTTGATCAGGATGATAAAACCCTAAAATCTCATTTGTTTTAAGTCTGACGTCTGGTCTCCCCGGTAAATGCTCAATATTTTAACGGACCCACTCTATTCCGTTGAGTATTTACTAAGTCACTTCACGTGTCCTATTTAGAATGAAGCGTATGTGTGCTTAAGTTCCTTCTAAGACACTACAAGAATCGGCGACTATTACATTCTCTCCTTGAGTGCAGTGTAATTCTTAGACTGTACCGTAATCTCACGATATTTTACAAGTTAATTTGTACCGTTGACCTCCTGTTTACCATGGGTCCTATGTCAAGAAACAAACGGAAATTCTTGAAGTTACACAGAAGAAATAACTCCCGTTTCTTGTATTCCTACCACCTCACTGTCTGAGCTTGGATAGACTTCTATAAACACAATCACAGTTCTGTTTATTATTTACCCCGACGGAGCCCTACAATCGGAAAAGCTTTCTACCTGTCTCGACGCAAACCACCTAACATGGAATACCTTAATCTCGGCTGAATTCCTTTTGACGAGGTCGTAGACAGAAGAAAGTTCGTCTAACGGTTGTCCCTTTTCACGACCCCTCCTCCCCACTACCACCTCCCCTGCCCTCTTCTCGCTTTCACCACCCACCCCCTCCTCTCTTCGTTCGTCCCTGTCGAGCGTACAAAATTTGGGAGTTCTATTCGACAGCGAATCTTGGAACTGTCGAGGTCTTGAACTGTGTGCGTACGCGAGAGACCCCCTGGAAAGACCGACGAGACGCCCGTCTAGTGCCGGTGACTCGACACTGCGGGGCCGTGAACGGACTGGACTATATTACCCGTCGATAAATGACGTTTGTTCCATCTACCTTCTTGTATCCGAATTTACTACGAGACCACATTCGTCCTTAGGTAACCCTAGGGAACGTTCGGTCAGTTAGAAGAAAAAAAAAAATGGAAGAGAAGGGAGTAGAAGATCCAACCCTGATAAATAAAGAAAGGGAGTCCTGGTTTGGTGTCTACGGACTGAGACTCGTTACGAGGGGAAGGTAGGTTGGGGGAGAAGGAGGGTGAGTTCTAGTTATCTCACCCAATTTCTTCGTTAACTTACTGTTATTTATTTTTTCTTTTGATTCAAACCTATGAAGGTTGTATGACAAAAGACCCGGACAAAAAAAAAAAAAAATTTAGATAATGATTCCTTTTTTGTTTTGTTTCGTTTTTTTGGGTTTTTGTGGGGGTCCTCCGGAGAACCAATCCGACAGTCTAGCGAAGTTACTCTTTGGGTTAGTTTGAACTAAACACTTCTCACAGTTTTCGCCATCACTTAGTACGTTCGACTTCGGAGGAGTACGCACAAAGACTTCGAACACTTACAAATAAAGACGACGTGGATCCTTGTGTGTCGACGTGAGATGTAAAAGACTAGTTCCCCTTGTCAGTTTTACCCTTCTGAACCCTTCACTTGTACGGACTTACGTGTTGGCCGGTAACACAAACGAAGATAGAGGGCAACGTCATCTTCTTTAATAGATTTTTCAGAAAGAAGGTATCGTAGCACGAAAAGTTTCTCGGTTTGTCTAAAATAAAGAGAATAACTTAAATAAGGACAATTCACTCCATTCTGTCCGTCCATATATCTTCCTTTAGTATCCGTGTTACTACAACCCAAATGAACAGTTCCAGTACCACAGTCATCGTGTTACCACGGGTACAAAAGGTCGAAAGTTTTACCCAGACAAAGAGGGTCCTTGAATTCTTTCTCTTCTGTTTAGGAAAAGAACTTAGAATGTTTCTAAATTCACCGTGTCTATCCAACTTCTTACGAATCAAACCAAACTCGGGGGGTTCTGTGTTACATAAGGGAAGACAGACACTTAAAGAAATGTATTATATTCTTCGAGTTTGGTTCTCCGAGGCAAGGGACCTAGAGACGGTCCTTACCTTCGGTCTAAGGATATCCTTTGGTTCAGACCAAAAGAAGAACATTCAGTTGGGATGTAATCCATTTCTTCTCTCTCTGTAAAATATTAAAATAATAGTCTAACATTATAGACACAACTTGGAAGTATGAGATTCATATTCCGATATTGAGCCAAAAGTTTGTTAAAGTGTTTGGTCTTTTCAGTAGAATGTTACGACGATTGAGACGACTAAGTAAGAAAATACATGAAAATGTTTTGAAAGGACAGTGAACTATTAATAAATACTATTTCACCTTGTTGTCACTTTGTGTGTGAACTTTAGATGTCTATTGGAGATGGAAATTAAGCCAACTAGGAAAGGCTGAGTGGAAAGGGGTCTTGTTAAATGACCGTCCCTTTAATGAGACGGCGGCACATTAGATGACAATGAGAGGATACCCGTAGTCACGTCCGGTCTCCGTCCCCTAGCTTGTACAAAAAGGAAGGAAAAGAAAGAAAACTTTCAAAGAGACATAGACTAAAGAAGGACACTGGAAGTCGACTCGAGAACCTTCCGACTGGGACCAAAACGTGCAATACTCATGTTACCAGTTTAGACAAAGAAAAAAAGTCCGACGGTTTTCACTAGAGTATAAGACCCGATGAAAGTATAAAAGTTTATTTAATAAAGGTTCTGAGAATAAGAGTATAGACGAGACTCTTTGAAGTGAGAACCGATACTTACACAAGACAGTCACCTGACTCGTCTCATGTAAAAGTGTCGATGTCAAAGTGGGACCTCTTTACCTTATTTCCTCTGTCGCAAATCCGAGGAAATTCCCTTTCCTTTATCCCCAAAACAATATGGGTGGGTATTGACTTTGAGGAATTTGTTAACAAAATTTAGTCTTACCATTGAGTTCATTCCTTGTGACGTACACAATGTATTTTTACATGTCAACCCCCGGTAAAAGAAGAGAAGACTGTTTTTTCTGGCAGTAAAGAGTGGGAACGGTACTCTTGTTATAAACCATGAATCCACCGTTGTGGACCATCTACTTCGAGTTTGGTTCTCCGAGGACCCACATGTACCGTAACGGAAATATTGTAGACACGTTATACACACACTTAATAAAGTATCTCATATATGACTTCATCCTTTATGCGTTCTAAACCTTCATCTTAAACCCCAAGTGTTACGAGAGACTGCACGGCACTACACAGTGTACACAATAACCGGAGGTGTGTGCAAGTAGAGTGGTAGAGTGTAAGTTTACATATCAATGTTTATGACGACTATAAAAAAAGTTAAACAACACTTCGTCCAAAGTAATGGGGTCCGTAACGATCACAAAATTTTTTTAATAAAAAGAATAATAACTGTATTTTTAAGAAATAAAAATAATTAACATCAAAAAACAAAATCGACGTCACCCAGGAACGACGTCGTGCACCGAAGAGTAACACCACGTCCCCGAAGAGTGACACCACCGAAGAGAACAACGTCTCGTACCTACGTACCCAAGATCTCAACACCGCGTGTCAGAGAGATTTACACCGTGAGACGGAATCGACGGGGTGTCGTTCACCCTAGATTCAAGGGACTGGTCCCTAGTTTGGGTACAGGGGACGTAACCTTCCGCTTAAGAATTGGTGACCTGGTGGTTCCTTCAGGATGTAAGAACCATAAAATTTGATTCATTAACAAGTAACACCTCCCGGTAAAGATACGTGACCTCACAATAAAGCGTCGTATAAACCGCAGATGAATGATAACGGGGAGGTTAGGGAGGGTTCTATACTGACAGTTTTTATTAACTATAACGGTTTATAGGGGATCCCCCGTTTTGACAGGAGTTGACCCTTTGAGACTCAATATCATTATATACTGTACATAAATTCTAGGACAGAAGGGTCATCAAACCGTAGGACTCAGTGTCAATGTTTCTTTAAGACTTCGGTAATACATTCGGTTCCTCCACCCGGTGAGTCCGGAGAGAAGGTCTCCCTTGGAAGACCTTCCTCAGAGTCGACGGTGTCGTCAGTCCGACTGCGGTACGAACAGAGAGTCGATTACTAAGTTGTGTTACCCTTGTGGTCTCGACCCGGTAAAAGGTGGGTTTTACCTTGGAGAGTCTATACGTTATAAATAAGGTCGAAGGACACCGGACCAACTTCGAAGGAGTATCAACGTGACATTAAACTCCCAGAAATATGAATTGGCAGGTAGGAAGTGGAGAGTAAAAGGTGTACAGTACTGGATCTCTAAAGTGTCGGATATGGACGAAGAACAAGGGAGACATAAAGTGTCCGTAAACTGGTTATTTACAGAGTGAAAAGATGAAACCAGGACCTAGACGAAGGACCTAATGGACTGGACTACGTCAGTGATAGTGTATCCACGTTAGGACAGAAATAACGACAAGGAGTTTGTGAGACTTTACCATAGATGTCAGTGTGGAAGTGTTTTCACCAAAGAAAGAAACGCTTTACAGAGAAAGTGACAAGAGACGTATCGACCAAGGTGGTAAGTCCAGAATCTAATTTACGATGTAGGAACCCCTTCGGAAAAGTCTGTACGTTGGAGATCCGTCACAAGTTTTTACACGCGAAACTGCAAGAAGTATCTTAAAAACCAACTAAAAAACCATGTATACAAAAGGACGAAATCTTAATCGAGAAATACCTGTCCCTGGTTGTACGAGTTGTAACGTAAAGACCACAGATGTTGTCCCACTTTTTACCCTCCTTTGATCTGAGGTCTCGAGACCGAGAATCGACGGAAGTGGATGTTTTAAACAATACTGTATTACTAAAGTTTGACCAACCATGAGGAACCGAATCTCCTCTAGGGATCGAACAAAGAAACAGTTTCTACATCTAAACCACCACTTACTTAGTATTTGTATGACTCATAGGTTTGACAAAGTGTCGGGACCTGTTTTCCCTACACATTTTGTTAAGGAAGATCTTGCATGTACCCTTAATTCTTCAATACGTCGTTCTGGGGTTACTTTGTTCACCCGTTAAAGTCGGTGTCACGACCTTCCTCCCCTCCACCTCTCCTACAAACTCCCTGTCTCACACGCAGTTCATTTCTTGACTAGGGATTACGCATCTGTCGGAATCAGGTTTTTATACATAATAAAACAATTTTCGATATACCATGTATATATGTCACCTTAGAATGAGTTGCTATTTTTTCCTTACTTTAACCCAGTAAACATCTCTACATCTACCTGGATCTCTGTCAGTATGTCTCACTTCAGTCTTTTTGTTTACAGTACATAATTACGAATATACACCTTAGATCTTTTTACCATATCTACTAGAATAGACGTTTCGTCTTTACCTCTGTGTCTACATCTCTTGTTTACATACCTGTAGTTTCCTCCTTTCCCCCCATCCTACTGGACCCTCTGACCGGAACTGCATATGTGTGATCACTATGATACACATTTTGTCTATTAATTACTCTTGGATGTTATATCATGTCCCTTGAGATGAGTCACGAGACACCACTGTTTTTACTCTTCCTTCAGGTTTTTTCTCCCCTATCTATGTACATATGCAGCTTGACTAAGTGGAACAACATGTCGTCTTTGATTGCTTTAGAGCATTTCGTTGATATGGGGTTATTTTTAATTAAATTTTTTTTCGATACAGCTTTGGTCATTCGACTACCAAAAAGTGTGTCCGTCGTAGGTCCCCGTCCGTTTAGACATCTTGGACTCTCCTCAGTACGAAGACTAAAAAGAGGGATAAATACCTAATCGTACTAAAAAATATCGTCGTCACCCCTCAGTACCGACTAATCTATTTCTGGAATATTATCTCAGACTTGAAACTAATTAATGTTTATCTTTTTCATATATTGAAAACCACTTTTTCTTCACTGGTAAAACTACACTGAATTACCCTTAGTCATGTAGTCTCCGTCTTGACTCTGTCCCTTCTCCTACCGTCTACTAAACACACTTTCGATCTCTGTCTGTCCCTGAGGGTCGTAACGGGTTATCGGTCTGGACTCCCTTCGACCTTACTGCATTGACGGAACTACGACATAGATAATAGAGAGACACTAACGTATCTGACATCGGGCGGTCCGAGGAGACCGGTACCCTAAAGGGTCCGTTCTTATAACCTCACCCAACGGTAAAGGAGGAGGTCCTCTAGAAGGGTTGGGTCCCTAGTTTGAGTACAGAGTACACAGTAAGACGTAACCGTCCACCTAAGAAATGGAGACTCAGTGGACCGGTAAGGTCCGTCTCCTTTTTGAGTACATTTCCACACTGTTCTCTTACTCTCGTATTACACCCATCACCTGTCACTACTCTATCCGGAAGGGACGTTGACCACCGAAATCCTCTTGTGGGATCATCTCACATTCTATCACACATACACACACACACACACACACGTCCTTCTGTTACCTTTGAACTGGTTAGTATGTATTTTTGGTACACCGATAAAACGGTTTCCACATGACGTCTAAATTAGAGACAACTACAAGTAAAGTCTATTGACTCGGCAGAAGACTTTGTAGAATAGCTCCCCTAAACACTTCACAACCAAGACATGAGAAGCGACCTCCAATGGGTCCGCGAGTCCGGTCGAATCGTACGAGAGAGAGGGACCACCTGTACCAAGGAACACGGTCTTCGTAGAGATGGTCCTCCTAATTTAAGTACAAGTCAAAAGAAGGTCATAGATTAACCGCAGCACCCGTGTCACTACGGAAATACAAACGAAAAGACGTCCGTGAGTATCCACTTTCACCTCTTCCCCGACGACCACGGTGGTTTGTCGAAGAGGTGCTCCAGGAACCTGGTAAACGACACCGAAGAGAAGACAGTGACGACAACGGTACCCGTTCCACGGTCGTCGGTCACTACCGGTTCCGAACAGGAAGACGGATACCTCGGAGAGACCATTCTGACACCATTGTTTTTTAATTTTTTTTTTGTTTGGAGTGGAAATGTAGTAAAAATTTTTCACAAAACAAGAGATTATCATATTCCTGTGTTAGGTTCTACCAAGGTACGAAGACGTCATATTAGGGTGGTCAGTTCGTTTAAGGAAGTACCGGTTTAGTAGACTTAGAAAAAGGTTCGACTTCAACCATGTCTCTCAGTTACGACAGGTTATTGTTCCTAAGTAAAGTGAGATCTGTATTTGTCCTTCTCGGCTATGTACTGATAGGTCCGAAGAGTATCGGTCTCTCGGGTGGGTCGAGGAGAGTGGGACAAATGAACCAGTCAGAGAATGATCTCACCCTCAAACCTCCTTAGACACGTTCTCCGTGATTGGTCTGAAAACGGTAATAAAACTATTGGATAATGGTGATCAGACTCTAGAGTTTTTATTTTTGCCGTTTTCCAATTATTTCTCCATTTAAACCACCCCCTCCTGTCGTATGGACGTCCCACAGACCTAAATTTTCGACAAACAGGGTCCAACCGTATTGGGACAGATTGGGTGGACCTCGAGTGGAAGATGGTACGAGGAACAACGTACTCGGGGAGAATGATACATACTTACTGACTGAACAAGAGAGAAAAGGAGAGACGGGAGGGAGGAAGCACCCAGTCATAAAGTCGAAAAGTTTAGAGTCGAGTCAGTAATGAAGAAATCACTTCTGAAGAGACTCGAAAATCACTATTTGGAGAGTCAGGGTAAATGGAGAGTATTGTCTCGGGAATGGTATAAGGTGTAACCAAACCCAAATAGTGGGCTGATTACGGACAGAGAGTATAATCTGACTTATTAGGTCCTCCTGTACGGTAAAAAAGGGGAGTCACAACGTAGAGGTCACAGACGTCGTATCGTCCACGAGTTATTCATACATGACTTACATACTGACTTCCTTCCTAAAAGAGGCTCTTTCTTGTACTCTGGAAGGTCAATGATCTGGAAGATCTTTGAAGAGGACATATGTACGGTACTGATAGATGACTACGGACCTTTTATCATGTCCGTCGATTTATATAAGACCTTTTAACTCAGAGTGATAAACGAGTCCTATATAACATATTTAAGAAGACCCTGTTCCATATATTGTACGAAAGAACTTTATGAACACCCTGTTTTAGTTCAGACCCGAAAGTAGAAGGAACTTGAGACGAAAGTCGTTGACTAAAAAGGGACATTCTATGTCTATTACCTGTAAAAGGAAGTTAGGAATGGGATCGGGAGGGAGATTTAAAGGATTATAACTTACTACGTTAAGTTTTAAATTTACGGTTTGTTATCTTTAAGACCTCTCGTCTACTTACTTACTTGAAGTATTTAATTACTTTAATTTGTAAAAAAAAATTAGTTTCCTCGAAAGAATCATACTAACTTTTGTGTGAACGTGTAAACGTGTAAATCCTATTCGAGTTTGTTGAGTTCCAATAAATGTGTAATCTTAACTACGAAAACTTAACACCACGACCTTCTCTTAGAACTCTCAGGAAACCTGACGTTTCTCTAGTTGGTCAGTTAGGATTTCTTTTAGTTGAGACTTATAAGTGACCTTCCTGACTACGACTTCGACTTCGAGGTCATTGAACTAGTGGACAACACTCCTTGACTGAGTAACCTTTTCTGGGACTACGACTCTTTCTGACTCCCGTTATCCTCCCCGTTCTTTCTTACTTTACCAATAAACCGTAGTGGTCACACTCAAACTCGTTCGAGGCCCTCTGTCCCTTCCTGTGCCTTTGGTCCGAACGGCGTCAGGTACCCCACCGTTTCTCATCCTGTACTGAGTCACTGACTTATTGTTGCTTTCTTGTGAGTTCTACGGTCGCGTGTCGATACCCTTGGAGTCACTGGTGTCCAATATCAGGGCGTTAACCGTCGTCTGAAGACGTCTGTTCTTTTTCCTTTGTTTTTTCTGAGAAAGGAGACATAGGGGGGGAAAATTCAGAAGTTCCAGAGGAAACTCATCGAGAATAGACATTCGTCAGTTTCAGTAAAGTGACGTGACGATTCGGTACACCGAAGGAGATTACGTAGTGACGGTGACACTGACTGAGACTCTTTACTCATAGGGATTTAGAGATCGAGAGGATCGGACTTAGTGGGATCAGGGTCCCACGAAACCGTGGACATCTCAAGAGACAGAAAATAGGACCGTTAATTCGTCAATCCTGAAATTTTTTGACAATCTTAGTAAAAATCGAGACTCGACGATGACGACGATTCAACGAAGGTAGCACAGGCTGAGACACGCTGGGGTCTCTGTCGTCGGGTGGTCCGAGGGGGCAGGGACCCTAAGAGGTCCGTTCTTGTGACCTCACCCAACGTAAAGGAAGAGGTCACGTACTTTCACTTTTCACTTTCACTTCAGTGAGTCAACATAGGCTGAGAGTCTCTGGAGTACCTGACGTTGGGTGGTCCGAGGAGGTAGGTACCCTAAAAGGACCGTTCTCGTGACCTCACCCAACGGTAACGGAAGAGACTCGTTTACTAATTTTTTGACCCTGCCTGAGAGAAGTTTCCGGTGTCCAGATTCCCACATCTAACCTTAAAGTTTCGATTCTCGAACACAAACTCATTAGCGGGTGACGGTCACATCGGAACCGTGGGAAGGTCTCGGTTGGTCACGGGAGGGGGTAGTCCACGTACACCACCCATTTGACGACGGAATAAAGAAGAAAACAAGACAGACGACAGGGGAAGAACATGTTTGTTCACGAATACGATTATCGTTCTATGTCGGGTTGGAATATTTTTTTTTCCCACATCACTAGTCATAGGTAGTAGAAAGGTTCACGGAACAGTGATGTAGTTAATTATGTTAACTCGTTTTTTACAGTACCCGGGCCACCTTTTTGGAAAAGTGTCGGAAAGTCCCGCTTCAAATGAACGTCGAAAAAAGGGAACGTAATCAAGGACAGTAGATGTTTTGTTGTCTTGGGTCACCACAGTTAATATAAACTAACTGACTCATTTCGTGTGTGTGTTTATTCGCTTTTGTTACCTGTGTTTTTAGATATCTACTGAGGGGAACAGTCTCTCCTACGAACAGAAGAGGTAAAAGTACGTCGTACCACAGGACGACGAGGACCGAATTTACAAAGGAAGTCGGGGGTTTGATAGTGGTTAATTCAATCGTCCCAGAAGTTTCCACAGTTTGCTGAGGGATCCGTTAGCCGAGATTGACGACAAGTTATTTACTCCAGATTAAATAGTCAAATTGAAGTGAAGATTTTTGGATTACGAAGTGTCATGACCCGTGACAAATGGATCTGGCTCCGAGTCGGTCTCGGCCGTCGTCCGATTTCAATACCAGGTAGAGTATTGCTGGCGTGTAATATACCCCACAGATAAAAAAAGGGGTAAAGGATTAAAGTCACACCTGAAAGGTTGAGACCTGAAAAAAAACGTGAATAGTGGAACGTGTGTGTGCTTTAAGGGAACTCGGTTGCGACTTGGGCTCAGACCTGATAGAAACCACGGCTGTCAATTATTACCCCCTCCTCTTCGTCTTGGTCAGAGAGAAAAAAATGCAAGACGTAAACACAACAGTGACACATCTCTGAGTGTAAAAATTTTTGAGGTCCTCCAATTGAAACCGTCGTCTTGTCCTTTACTTACATACCCGAGCACAAAGATTCATTTAATTTGTCCATGTCTAAACCGTGTTCCCGACAACTTCATCTTTCAGAATACTTATTTACCCGGTCTTTAAAATTAATTGTCGGATACTCACTTTTAGTAAGTTTCGGTTACTACTCTGGTTCTTTCGTCATTGAATTACGAGTTTGTATGATTGGTGTAATTTTGACGAGTATAAATAGAATTATGGTTTATTCTGTTACTCGTTCTATCTAATTTTTATGAAGAACTACCCAAACTTGTACCTGAATCTCTGACTTTCCCATATATATCGGAACATTTTATACTCAAATAAACATGTCATTCCTATATATATGCATATACAATTTCAACCCGACTCCACTTACCCGTTATGGTACATAATATAATTCTTTCACATGTACTGACATCTCTATAAACGTAAAATTGTCCTTCTGTGCTATAAACGTTTATGAGGATTTAAACGTCGAGATAGAGTCCGTTCCCTATTAACCTTAAACCTATTTTTAGTGTAAAACATTCATTTAAATGCAGTAAGACCTCTGAGTTGCAAAAAGGTATTAGGATTTTATAAAGAATTTCTGTGTGACATGAACTACACATTGACCCCCATTATAAAGTAATAATTATACGAAAGAGACCACGGAGACACTCGTGTAATTGAAACGGGATTAGGTGGACTCCTTAGGTTAACGGTTCTCCTTTTAATTCTAAACTAGTGTCTTTCTTTTAGACATCTTTATTATGTAAGAAATCGAGGTCTGTACGTGTCATCTAAAAATATCATCCTTCTTATTGGTATATTTGTTCCGAATCTTACCATAAAATGTCTAACGAAACAAAGAAGAAATCGTATAGTTTTTTGGTCTTCCTGGCTCGAGTGTCTCGAGACACCACCACGTCTGTAGGGTACTAGAATGTCACCACGTCTGTAGGGTACTAGAATGTCACCACATCTGTAGGGTACTAGAATACCACCGTGTGTGTCTTGTTCTTTTACAAAGAGAGAGAGGTCGACGGGAGCGAAAGGTTGAAGTCAGGGTGCGACCCATCTTGAGACTAACAAAGTTGGACTCACAAAGGGTAGTGACGGATGGTGGACGTTAAGGAGCACAAGAATAGTAGTTCTAGTATATCACACCCCGAACCAATGAAAGGTAAACGACATCCATACCATCGGGGAATCGAACAATTAAGTAGGTGTAGTCCCTATGAAATAAAATATCTTTTCATGTCTGATACCTCAGTTTGTGTTCATAGAAACTTAGGTATGAGACGGTACACAATCGACACTTTGTACCTTATAACCGAACACACACACACACACACACAATCAGTGAGTCAGTACAGGCTGAGAAACGCTGAGGTACCTGACCTCGGGTGGTCAGAGAAAATAGGTACCTTAAGAGGTCCGTTCTTATGATCTAATCTAACGTAAGGGAAGAGGACCCCTAGAAGGACTGGGTCCTTAACTTGGACCCAGAGGACGTGACGTCTGTGTAAGAAATGGTAGACTCGATGGTCCTTTCGGGACTTGTAACGAACGAATGGGCCTTTACCCATATTATGATAGGGTATCTTACCAAAACTCGTTTCTAAATTAAATACATTACCCGAATTGGGTCCTTGACTATGAGAAGGGACGAAGCTTTATAGACTACTGAAGAGGAAGTGGGTGTCCTTTCTTCAGGGTTTTGTAATTGGACCTACCAGATCGGGGACGGATGGCGAGGTC
This sequence comes from Capra ibex, assembly GCA_006410555.1. Classification (NCBI taxonomy): domain Eukaryota; kingdom Metazoa; phylum Chordata; class Mammalia; order Artiodactyla; family Bovidae; genus Capra; species Capra ibex. The sequence continues at coordinate 1,225,176 of SJYO01041148.1, read as the reverse complement.
GCGGTAGACGACGGAGTGGAGTGTTTTGATTTGAGGTTCGATCTGAAATTTTAAGACATTAGTTATAGAAAGTATTTTGTGCTCATTTCCATTCCGTCTAAACAACTCTCCAATTAATCTGACTTTAGAACGTAAGATAGATACGTTCATCAGTGATACCAATAGGGTGGGACATTTCGGAATAGAACACACAGACGTACGACTATATATGGTTTCAGATTTAAAATTTGTAGAGTGTCAATTAATTCTTACTCGTTCCTCTCCTCCCTATTTAATCCTCTGTCCCCAATTGTCTATGTGTAATTATATATCTTTTGTCTATTTGTTGTTCCTGGCTGAAATATCAGGTCCCTTGATATGAGTTATAGAAGATTATTGGATAGTACCTTTTCTTAGACTTTTTTTTATACATATATTGACTTAGTGAAACGACATGTGGATTGTGTTGTCACACCTAGTTGATATGAAGGTTTTGTCGAAAAGAAAAATTAAATTTCTTACTCAGTTCACATAAGAAAGAATTTTACGTTCTCACTAGATTCCTTCCCAATCGTTTTATACTTTAGATAATATAAACACACAAACTCGGTCACATATCATTATAAAATAAACATGTTATTGACCATGTATTTTAATAAAAATTAAAATACTGTTTAAAGACTTTATAAAACACAACAGTAAAACTTTTTTCTTTGTTTTGACTTAAGGTTCGTATGACTTGAAGGGTGTCTAAAGACTTACACTGTTCGACACCGTCCGAAGGTAAGGAGACGACGACTAGGGAGACGGACCTTCTAAGTGACTCCTGACGGAAACATTTTTCCGTCGGAGGGGTTCTGTCTTGACTCGGAGGAGGAACTTTCGTAAGGACATCGGGTGCTTACGAAGTGTTTTGAACTAGTGTAAGGACAATAAATGTACGGTACGAGCACATCCAGTATTTGAGAAGCTCCCATCCCTGATTGAACGACGAATCGGTGATTCAGCAAAGACTGAGAAACACTGGGGTACCTGACGTCGTGTGGTCCGAAGGGACAGGAAGTAATAGAGGACCTCAAACGAATCTGAGTATTGGTAACTCAACCAATACGGTAGGTTGGTAGAATAGGAGAAGGTAGGGGAAGAGGAAGACGGGAGTCAGAAAAGGTCTTAGTCCCAGAAAAGGTTACTCAACCAAGAAGTATTGTCCGAACTTCTTCGACTAACCTTAAGACCGAAGTCGTCCCTGTCACAGAATGAGTAGAAATATATGACTCATGTGTTATAGACCGTGTATCCTCCGAAAATCATTTACAACTCATTTTCTATCAATAAAAGGTATCTCGTTTGTCATATATGATTCAAGAATCAATTATAAACTAACTGTCAGATAAAGATAATCTGAACTTTGACTCGACTGTTACATTAATTCTCTACATTAATCTGTTGAAAATTGTGGAGTTTAAAGCTAAAGGACAAAAACCGGTTCGGCGTACCGAGCACCCTAGAATCAAAGACGTGGTTACTAACTTGGACCTGGGAGACGTCACCTTCGTAGATCAGAATTGGTAATCTGGTGGTTTCCTAAGGGAGTCAACGAATGATAAATGGGTGATAATCATAAAGTTCCCGAAGGGACCGCCGAGTCTACCCTTTCTTAGACGGATTTTATGCTCTCTGGTGCCAAGATAGGGACCTAGTCCTTCTAGGAGACCTCTTCCCTTACCGTTGGGTGAGGTCATAAGAACGGACCTCTTAGGGTACCTGTCTCTTCAGACAGCCCGATATCAGGTACCCCAACGTTTCTCAGTCTGTGCTGACTCGTTGATTGTAAGGTAATGTAGTAGACATAAAGTTCATGAAGTTCCTACATAGGAAGTGAGGAGGTAACCAATTCATCATGATAAACTCATTTAAGAACGATCTTTAACAATTATTTTACACAATACGTAAACCTTAAAACTGACACAGTTGTAATTATTGAAAACCACGACGGAAGAGGTATAGGACACATATACTTATTTGACTGATGACCAATCGTGACCTGATACTCGGTATTTCGCGTTAAAAGTACGGACGGAACTTACTGAACTCTCATACAGAGGATAAAGTATTTTCCCTCTCACCGATAATCTACCTTAAAATTTGTTTATTGACACGAGTCTTACAAGGCGTGTAAATTGTCGTACAAGGACGACGTTCCGGTCACTCCGGGTCGATATTTACTAGGACAACCTCTCAAACCTCCCCCAGGTGCAACCGTACTCCTTACAAACGTCCGTCCGTCGTCCCGGGTTTCGTTGTCGAGTCGAAATTCCAGTTCGACGGTAGGAAAGACCTACCTTCTTAACCCGTCATGAACTAGGACTTCCCTGACTTCCGACATGTGTAAAAGTCCGTTTCTATGATCAAGTCTTCCTGTACTGATTCAGACTGAAGATTTTTAGTTGAACCTCCGGTAGTTTTTACCTCTTTCCCTCATCGGGAAAGGTCAGACATTACGTATGTGTTTATGACACCCCGAGAACAATTTTACGTCATTACCCACCTCGTACTCCACGATGGTTATTACGTCCACTGTGGTTACGAGGAAACTCCTCATTCCTTTCTCTACGAAGTCCAACCCCTTTGGACTAAAAAATTAAATAAAATTAAGTATTGTGTTTAGTCTGTCTCTTTTGGGACGATTCTTAGGAGTCTTTTTGTCTGAAAACGGTTAAGATCTGAACGAGGTCCAGGACATTAGGAAAAGAACCGTTCTTAGGAAAAGAAAACTACCGTTCTTATCCACAGTCACCTTCTCTCTTAAACGACATCCATGAAAGACCCAAAACAACAACAACAACAACAACATCCAACATGATATCACCTTGAAATGTTTCTATATCTAATAGGACCCGGTCCTTAGTCTTATATGTCCCCTCTTATAAGTATATATCAAGATAGATATTGAGACGAGTAGTCGATCTAACACGGGTACTTCGGGGTAGACTCACCTCTGTCAACCTCAACCGAGAAACAGAACCAGAGACACACCCCCGTCCTCTCACTTCCCCTCCAACGACCGCCACAAGGTTAGGACATGAAAACGAAATACATGTGACGGTGAGTTACGGACGTCTTGTTAATAATTGTGAACCCAAAATAACCTAAAATTCTTAATCATACAGGACAAAATCAAAGGAAATCGGGACCACGCTCACACACACACACACACACACACACACACACACGCACGCGCACGCACGCACGCACACGCAGGCACGCACACACGCACACACACACACACACACGTACGTGCACGTGTGCACACGGACGAGATTGAAGTGGACACGAGTTAAAGTTCAGGACCGTTTTCCTATGATCTTCGAAGACTAACTATCGAAGTCACTCGTAAGACTTTTGAACCTTGAATGGAGTGGTCCTGAGAATTTCTTCTTTAGTGACTGGGTTTCTTCAGGATCCGTTTTCGTACTACAAAAAGCGAACAAAGAATCGACGGTAAATGAGGGTAAATCAGGTCTCTGACTAAAGGACCCAGTATTAACTCTGGACTAACTTATTTCTTTTTTGTGGGTAATGAGACTCCCTCGTCCAATACACTTAATCCTATTCAACCCTAGGTCCTCCGTAAAAGAGACCTCAAGAATACTTCGATAATGAGTTAAAAAGTGCAATTTTCTGTAGGGGATCTGTCTTAGTCGTCTCTGTCCTATTCTGCTTCTTTTTACTGTGATGTTAGGAGTTTCTTTTGTTTTGGGTTAAGGTTTACGACGGGTAGTCGAGTTCGGTAAGTAGAAGAGACTTGAAAGTACAGTAGAACAAAATAAAGTTAGCTTTTCGGTGGTCCGTCCCTATATGGAAAACTTACTAGACCTCTTGTGGCATCTAGGTTAACGACAAGTCACTAAGATTCGAACCGTTGAGATTTATTTTGACTTCCCTTTCCTTCAAGGTTTTCCCTGACCGTTTAATCCTCTTTAAAGTGGTCTACGAATAACTTCGTTTATCTTTGTCATTTTTTCTTTAATTTAATGATCTTCTAGTTATATAAAAATAAAAATAAATTTTTACACCATACAAAGTCTATGATGTAAAATCGCGAAGCCCACTTTTGATAATTTTTGTTTGTACACATTTTGCGTGTAAATAGTCAATTTATTTAATTTCTCTTGGGGATGAGTCACAAGAGTAGAAAGTGTACTCTTAACATTCCTATCAAAGTTCTAAATTCTATCCATATATATCGTGAATCCCGAAGAGACCACCGAGTCTGTCATTTCTTAGGTGGACGTTACGTCCTCTGGACCCAAGTTAGGGACCCAACCCTTCTAGAGGACCTCCTCCCGTACCGTTAGGTGGGGTTATAAGAACGGACCTCTTAGGGTACCTGTCTCCTCGGGTACCCCGACGTTTCTCAGTCTATATAGACTCACTGATTCGTGTATATCGTGAATCGTACCATGGACCAAGTCTTATTCCCAAGTCAATAACAAGTCAAGTCAAGTCAGCGAGTCAGCACGGGCTGAGAAACGCTGGGGTACTTAGTGTCGTGCGGTCCGGAGGGACAGATAGTGGTTAAGGGCCTCAAATGAGTCTGAGTGTGGGTAGCTCAGCCACTACGGTAGGTCGGTAGAGTAGGAGACAGCAGGAGAAGAGGAGGACGGGGGTTAGGGAGGGTCGTAGTCTCAGAAAAGGTTACTCAGTTGAGAAGTGTACTCCACCGGTTTCATGACCTCAAAGTCAATAACTACCGATAATGGTTTCGATAAATTTTCCTAACGGAGTCACGTGTTTGTCTTCGTTACTTGTCTAATTTGACACTTGGAAGAGTCATAATATTACATATCCACACACACACGGGTCAGCACAGGCTGAGACGTTGGGAAACCTGACATCGGGTAGTCCGAGGTGACAGGTACCCTAAAAAGTCCACTTTCATGACCTCACCTAACGGTAAAGGAGGAAGTCCCCTATAAGGGTTGAGTTCCTAGTTTGGACGCAGAGGACGTAACGTCCGTCTGAAAAAATGACGACTCGGTAGTCCTTTTAGGTAATACTTCATAGTGATACGTTTTAATCTAGATAAAAATCCTGGATTCTCGATTTAACATTTAGACATTCGTTGACAAGTAAGAATTGTACATAAAATTCGTGCAATAAAGTATTGTAAAGATGAGTTTTAAGTAACACAGATGGATTACATTACGGAAAACTCACTTTCTTTGATCGTTCGATTCTGATCTATATATCACTCTATTTTCGTTTCTTCAATAGAATTCTCCTAATAACTCTTTCCCGTAGAATGAGTTTATAAAGAATCTCGTCACTTCAGAACTGTCCTTCTTTTGAATGTCCGACTTCTTAGTCGTACACCTTTTACGCCTTCGTTCTTTATGTAGTACGTAGGGTTCTTCGTTTTATTGACTCGTACCGCTTCCTTTCCGACGAACACCCGATTGTGACCCCCTGATCCCTCCTCACCCTAAGGAGTTGCTCCGTTCCATGAGCTACGGAAATTTAGTGTTTTCACTGTAGAAGTCTAAACGTAAAATCATTCTAGTGAGAACATCGACATCCGTCTTACTTCACTCCACTTCACTTCAGCGAGTCAGTATAGGCTGAGACGCTGGGGTACCTGACATCGGATGGGCCGAGGAGGGTACCCTAAAAGGTCCGTTCTCATGACCTCACCCAACGGTAAAGGAAGAGGTCTCCTAGAAGGTTTGGGTCTCTAGCTTGGGTCCAGAGGACGTAACATCCGTCTGTGAAATGGTAGACTCGGTGGCCCCTGCAGAACCTTGGTAAGAGATCCGCCTTACCAACGACCACAGTTAAGGACCACTTTCACTTTCGCACCTCAGTACAGGTTGAGAGACGTGTGGGTACTCGGGCGGTCCGAGGAGACAGGTACCCTAAGAGGTCCGTTCTTCTGACTTTACCCACCGGTGAGGGAAGAGGTCCCATCGAAGGGTTGGATCACTAACTTAGACCTAGAGGACGTGACGTCTGTCTAAGAAATGGCAGACTCGGTGGTCCCTTCGGAAGTTAGGGACCATCCGTGGGTTGTTAATACATAGACACTTAACGGTACGTAAACACAGAATTATGTTTTATTAGTCTTTGTTTCCAAAGGTTCAACTAAGAGGTCGTCATATGGGTTCCTGTAGGTCTATTAGATAGGCTTAAGTAGACATCTGTTTATACAGACCCACCCCAAACTCCTTTAAAAATGGACTGTATCGGAGATAAGAGACTCTTGGTCCGTAGTTCAAGTACATGATCTCACTTTGTCCATCTCAAACCCAAGAACAAAGTACCAATTTTTAGACTGTTCGAGTGACTCAATTAGTGTTGTCCTTTCACACGATAATAGACACCATTGTGTCCTAATGACTTCTAAAGGCACCGGTACCGTAGTCTCAATAAGAAGTCAGAAGACTCCCGTCGAACTTGGGATTTCGAAAATCCTCGTGGGACCCCCAAAGGGTTGGAGTTCATAATTAATGTACTGTGACTTTTACGTTTCACCAGTTCCTTGGATAAGAAGTGAAGTCCTAATTCAACATAGTATACTTTGACGACTAAAACTGTCTAAAATTTGAAGTTTTGACCGTCACAATGAACCAAGTTGGATCATTCCAAAATGTATATAACTCTTTCGGAGTTTATAAAACTTTTGCTTTAAATCTCCGTTTAAGTGTGGTTCTCTATGACGTCTGTTAGAGGAGTCGGTCTTTTTCACCCCCAAAGACGTAAAAGTCACGAGAGATAGAGTAAGACTCTGACGACTTCTGCAAAGATGACTTTTCCTGGTAGAGGACCTGGTTTGAGACTAACCAGAGGAGACTCGAGACAAAGTTACTCCGGAACTAAAGCTAGAAAGTACAAGTAGAGACGTGAGAGGTGAAGATCGTTCTTAGGACGACTTAATTAACTTCAGTTTAGAGTAGGGAAGTATACCCTACGGGTACATCGAGTCACCATCTCTTAGGTGGACAGTTACGTCCTATGTACCCAAGTCAGGGACCCAGCCCTTCTAGGGGACCTCTTCCTTTACCGTTGGGTGAGGTCATAAGAACCGACCCTTTAGGGTACCTGTCTTCTCGGACCACCCAATGTCAAGTACCCCAGCGTTTTCTCGACCTGTGTTAAATCACCGATTTGTTGTGGAGTGATAGACTGGTGGAACCTAGAGACTAACCCAAGGAGAAGAGGGAAAAGGTAGTAGTAGGGGTCCACTACATACCGGTAGGACCGGATGGAAGTCGTTCTTAGGACGTTCCAGTTAAATCGGTCTTAAGGAGGAGGGTGGACTGCAAAGGAAACTCGTTAAAAGACAGATGTGTGAGGGTAAGACGAGGAACTGATGTTTAAGGGTGAACAGGAACATAAATCTTACCTCGGGTTAGAGATAGGACGATGTTCTGGGGTGACGTCACCAGGGATGCTGATGCCATTGTCGTGGGACTCATTTCAGTCGGAATGGCAAGAAATTGTCCACAGTGCTTATGATATCGACTAAGTATAACTACAAACCGTCTTTGGTTGAGTCATGACATTATGTTAATAAGAAGTTAAATTTTATTTATGTAAGAATTTTTTCCCAGTACTTATTAAAAAGAAATTGAGACACTTGACACTCCTTCCCGTTGAGTCGGGGCAGTCTTCGACTCCGAGAGTCACTATTAGTACCCGAGGACCAATTCTCTCCCCTCCCGTACGTCGGGACTCGCACGCGGACAATAGCGCTCTGGAACTCACGACGAACAATCCCCAGGGTGAGGCACATGTCAGCCCGAGCTTCACCAGGAGGCCCGTCTCACACACAACTCTCTGGACGACCCCTGAAGGGTGGGAGGTCAGAGGTGTCCACCCACTCGACCCCCCGACCCTCGTCCGACCCCCGACACAGGACGACCGAGGTCTCGGGAGCGGTTCGTCGTTTGGAGAAGGGTAGGGACGGAGTCGTTGGTCTACCGTCACCACCAGAGGTGCCCTGTGTCAGGACCCCTGGACCGGTGACAAACGCACCGGATTTCTTGGACTCCCGGCCGACTCAGGACCCACGACCGGGGAGTCACTACTACCGACCCGTCCGAGACCCCGGGACCGAGTTCCCTCGACGGTCGACTTTAGACGGAGGAGTTGGTGACTTACTTATGAGCGCCCGTCCCATTGGTCGGATAAGTCACAGGGGAGGAAAATCGGTCCTAGACATGGAACCTCCCTTTTTCAGCTCGGAACCCTGGAACGGAAAAGAACAGTCTTGTCTCTTAATATAAACAAAACCGCCTCTAAATGTCCCTGAGGTTCCTCAAACCTCAAAAATTTCGTACTCGGTGGACAGGCGAACATATCGGAACGTTATTTGGAAAGAGACGAAGTGTGAGGCTTCAAAACCATAACAAACCGGAGTGACCCATAGTCCGTGTACCTGAACACATGGTGATCAATTAACGAGGTACAACAACTGATAATCACTAGAAGGAGTTAATTGACACCTGGGTTTTGGTCGGAGGACATACGAAAGTCGACCTGTGACACACATTTCGAGGTTAAAAACAGTTTTAGTTCCGGTTTAGGTAAGACGGAGACTAAAGACAAAGGTGTCAAATGACGTTCAGAGAGTTCGGTAGACAGTAAGGGGTTTGAGAACTGGAGCCACGGACGGGAAGGAGGGGTATATGAGTGTTAAGAGAGGAGGGGAGGGACGATTCGGGAAGGTCCCACGAGAACCCTTGAGGGAGAGTTCACCGGAGGAAAGTTCAAGTCGGAGAAAAGTTCACCGACCCGTTCAGTCGGACTTAGGTCTACCTGTCTCGAAATTCGTTGGAACGACACCAAGATTGGGTTGAGTCGAAATAGTTTTTAACAAGATCTTAAGGTCTTACAAGAACTTAAAGTTAAGGTTGTTATCTTGTTCCAGACAAAGACCCAGACTGAGGGAGACATCCCCTTCCCAATTCTAACCACGTAGTCACTGAGGTTGTCTTAGTCAATCGAGTAATTATAGGAGAGTGGAGGGTGGTACAAGATAGGATTTTGGGGAGTCTGAAGTACAGGGAAGAACAAGACGAATCCAGGTACCGTGTAGTAATATAATTAAGAGAGTTTTTGTAGAAACAGGGAACGTAATTTTTATATTAAACTAGTTTTATTATTTAGACAATAATAGGTCGATTTCTTTCTAATTTAGATCCTTAGGTTAAAGAAGGAGTAAACTCTTTTTATCCGTCCGTCTGTTAGTCTCTGGTTTCACCATCGACTTTCATTGAAAAAGACGGTCTCAAAACATAAGAATCTATTATAAGAGGTAGAAGTGTGGTAGATGAATTGCTGCCCACCAAAGTGTTAAAGGACTCCATAACGGAAAGTGAATTTGTGGTTTGGGCCGTCGGTTCGGAATGAAAGAAGAAAGGGTCACCAAAGAGGTGAAAGTTTCATCAAACACCGATTCAGTCCCTAGTGGAAGGTCTTACTACTCTTTTCATCCTCGTTTTGACTTTAACCAAACCCGGGGTCTCCAGAGTTACAGATCTCAAGGATTTGAAGAAACACCAACTTTTAATACGAGTACCGTTTAGTAACGGTTCCACAGTTTATTTTTTAAGATTCTTCGGATTCCTAAAGTCCCATGACCTATCCAATGTCCCTTCCCTACACGGATATAAGACCGATTTCTAAAGAGATTACGATAGTGTTTCGGTCATACGGAATTTGACTAGGGAAAACTGATAATTATTTTATAAACTGTATCTTTTAACTATGTTCCGTTATTGAGAGACGGCAAATTAGTGTGAAACATTAGTTGTAACATTCCTTGACCCGTGTGAAACCCCATATTACATCCTACCCCTTTCGACGTTTACCTTCCACTCAGTAAAGATCGGATAAAGGGAGGAACAAGAATGAAGGTAAGGTGACAACCATGACCGTCTCTCCACTATATTAATCTTTAGAACAGATATCGTCTCTTGTGACAAATAATTTTAAGTTCGTAAAGAAGGGTTGATCTTGGACGAATACTCTGAGAACAACCTCAACCCACACTGGTACTCAACCTCAAGTCCTGTCGGTTCAGTCTCCTGTACACCACGACATAGACCCGGTACCGAAACATTCTTCTTGGACACGAAGAAGGCCTGAAAGAGAAGAGTGACCGACTATGTTGTCTACCAATTCCTGGATCCCTTCCCGTCTCAGGTGTTTTGTGGTACACGTCTTCTTGGGAGTGGTTGGTCCTCGAGAACCAACCTAAGAATGTACTTGTTCTCTCTTTTAAGATAGTATAAACAGGAATATGTAAAAATAGAGACACCGGATCGGACGGACTTGAGTAAGTTATGTAAGTAGTTTATGTGAATTGAGGAGTATTTCCACATTGTCTAGAGAACGAGAATAAGTTTTTATACATATTTGTTACTTTATAATCGATATCTTTTTATTCGTTACGGTAAACGTCGTTGTACCAACCTGGATCCCCTGAAGGTCCCCCACGATCACCATTTCTTGGGTGGACGGTTACATCCTCTGGATTCTCTACGTCCAAACTAGGAACCCAGCCCTTCTAGGGGACCTCCTCCTTTCGTGATGGGTTAGGTCATAAGAACGGACCTCTAAGGGAACCTGTCTCCTCGGAACGTCCGATGTCAGGTATACCGGTGTTTCTCAACCTGTACTGACTTCGTCGATTCGTGTGTACGTACCCACCTGGATCTCCAATAACATGATTCATTTCAGTCTGTCTCTTTCTGTTTATAGTATACTGTAGTGAATATACACCTTAAATGAAAATTTTTACTATATTTACTTGAATAAATGTTTTGTCTTTGTCTGAATGTTTATAACTTTTATTCGATACCAATGGTCTCCCCTTTTCACACCACCCCCTTCCCTACTTGGTCCTCGAACCTTAATTGTATGTCTGTGACGATTTATACATTCTATCTATTGGTTGTTCCCGGATAACATATCGTGTCTCCTGAGATGAATTATAAGACACTATTGGATATACCTTTTTCTTAGACTTTTTCTTACTTATATACATATACATATTGACTTAGTAAAACGTCCTGTGGACTTAGATTGTGTGACATTTAGTTGATATATGAGGTTATTTTAAAAAAAAAATTTTCTGTCGATAAGTTTCCCTTCTTTACGTAAGACTTGAGGTTTTTTTCTCTGATAAAACAAGTCGAACTTTTGTTTTGGTCACCGGGTAGACACAAGCTCTTAAAAGTTCTGAGGTCAAGAATGGTAAAATCAGGACGGTAAGTATCGTGAGTGTGACCTGATAAATAAGACATACTGGTACGTGTAAAATTTTCGAGGCTAAAGTGAGAGTCGAAATGTAAGGAGTAAAGTTTACACAAATCAACAAAGTCTTGTTGACAACGACTTGGACAAATCCAAACGTCATTAGGTTAGGTTTTTCCCTTCTACAAACACATTGGTACTATGTATAATAGAAAATATCTATACCGGAGGAGTCGGGTTTGGTCTCACACACATTTCGAGATGAAAAACAGTTAACGGATTAGTAGTACAAAATAAACATAGACTAAACCACTTAAAACTCCTTACTCTCTTCCCTCCTTGTACTCTCGATATTTTGGGATTAGTCCTAGGGGAAATAAGTTGAGATTTCCCGTACCTTTGAAGAACGACATTGGAGTACCATTACACTCTGGAAAAACGAATCTTGTACCCGATTCGATTACTTACATGCTGGTTGTTGATGTAGACACTTCGAGAAATACCGAATGTACTAGAATGAATTAGAAGTGTTTTTAGCACCTTCTATCAACCCTCCGATAAAACTAAGACCCTAAGGAAAAACTTCCTGGGTTCTACGTCTCTTTTATTCACTACTTCGACTCTTTGACACTGATATTGTGTCCACCGGCCACAGGTGTCGGAAACAGAAAACGCAATGTGCTATGTCACTAAGAATCACAGTTTCACATGGTAAGTGTAAATACAGGACACCGTAGTAAAAGTAACCCTTTAGGGTTCGACTAAAGGTTCCAAGGAAGTCAAATACACAAAATACTGATGTAAGACGATAGACGAAAGTATAATTTTTTTTTTTTCAAAGATCCAAAGGTAATAGGACTTCCGAATGCCGAAAAGAGAAGACGATTAAGACAAAAGGGTCACAACTTTTCCCAAGTTCAAAATACATGACTTCTCGGGGAAGAAGTAAAGAGAAGCGAGTTGTAACTAAAGTACGGGAATTTATGTAATACAAACTTCGACACTAAAAGGGGACCTTAACTCGGTCCCTGCTTCAATTAGAGTCGGGTAATGCGATGATTACGAGTCGAAGTGGAGTCCTACAAAAGGTTTCATGAATCTTCAGTAATAGAGAATATCATGAATCGTCAAATGGTTCAAAGATGAAACAAATTTTAATCACACTGGTATATTAAATAATAGAATTGGTCCTATGAACAAATTCACCCTTTCCTCCGAGAAAATTATTGATGAGACCCTGTTGACCGTAATTGATCCTGACAGGGTTAGTTTACCCGTGTATACAAGTGGGTCAATGTTCCGTGACGAACTCCACGTCCTCCCACACGAGACCGAGATTTTAGATAGTGATCAAGGGAGGGTACAATAATAGATAAAAACCTGGGTTAATAACGAAGAGTACAGAAAATAGTGGTACATATTCTTACACATATAAATACATGAATTTATATTGACGTGAAGAGTGACGTCAAAAATAAGGTATTTTGTCCTTGATTGTGGATCCTGTCGTAAATTGTGTATCTTCCACGAGCTATTTACAAACAATCTACTTCCTTATTTGTCTATCAGAGGTTGGGTTTCTGTAGACTACCTAATAAGTCTTCTAGAGTTTTATTTATTCCAAAAACGTCTCCTTTATTTTTACGGTCCCTGATCCGACGAACCCATCTAAAGTCTGTATTTGTGTCGACGAAACATAAAAACCACACACCTCATTCAGGGTGGTAGATGGAGAGGTCACCGTATCATCATCCACAAAACGACTCTTTACAAGTTCAAGTCATCACAGAGTTTTACTTAAATATCGTTTACATTTCCATATTACTCCAAAAAAAGAAGAAGTACACCTTACCTCGGTCTTTCACCAAAAGACCGATGTGAGTCGAAGGAGTGGTGGAGAGTGGGCGGTTGGTTGGTACCCCGTCCGTCCTAAAACCCACGTGTTGTTTCCGAAGTCCCCAGTAAGTAGTGACCGGGTACTAGTCGTTGTTTTAAGACGGTCTAGTCATTTTTAACCATTCCAAAATCTCCTGACTGAGTACACCTGACTTGAGTCTTCCCGGGTCGATTATTTGACCTTACGGTTGAACTTTTACATGTTTCCTTTAGCCTGGATCTCTTGGTCTTGTAAGTATTCATGACCAGTCGTGTCAGAGAAGATACCTCTTTACCCTTAATCACGGGTTTCGTCGTACCATAGTTCGGAACTTTCACACCTCACGATCCAGGAGGTCCCTACTTTTATTACAGTCCATGAACCCTCCCAGTTGAACGTCTTTATGAGTCCAGACGAGAAACTTCTTGGAAGGGAGGACATGTCTCAGTCTATCCCTTTTATAAAATTCTACACTAAATTTTAACAAACATTGTTATGTGTGTTATTTGATACCATTCTAAAATTGTATTTACCCCTTCCGGCCTCCCCCCCGCCTTTATCCTCAAACCCTAATTGTCTATACGTGATGATATATATTTTATCCATTGGTTGTTCATGACATATCGGGTCCCTTGATATAAGTTATAGAATATTATTAGATAGTACCTTTTTTAGACTTTTTCTTATATATATACTTCACAATCAGTGAGTCAGTACAAACTGACAAACGTTGGGGTACTTGTCATCGAGTGGTCCGAGGAGATAGGTACCCTAAGAGGTCCGTTCTTATGACCTTATCCATCGGTAAGGGAAGAGGTCCCTTAGAAGGACTGGCCCCCTAGTTTGGGACTAGAGAACACAACGTCCGTCTAAGAGATGACAAACTCGGTGGTCCCTTCGGGGTTTTACTTATTTGTGTATGTGTGTGTGTGTGTGTGTATATATGTGTGTATATATATATTTTACTTTGAAACTCGGTACGACACATCCCGGTGGGTTCTACCTGTCCAGTACCACCCCACAAGACTGTTTTGTACCAGGGGACCTCTTCCCTGACGTTTGACGAAGTCATAAGAACGAAACTCTTGGGATTCTCGTGATACTTTTCCGTTTTTCTATCCTGTGACTTTCTACTTGTAGCCATCCACGGGTTATACGATGACCTCCAATCACCTCTTTATTGAGGTCTTTTTACTTCTCTACCTCGGTTTTGTTTTTGTTATGGGTCAACACCTACACTGACTACTACCTTCATTTTAGGCTACGACATTTCTTGTTATAACGTATCCTTGGTCCGTACAATCAAGGTACTTAGTCCCATTTGACCTTCACCAGTTTGTCCTCTACCGTTCTCACTTGTAACTGTAAAATCCGTAGTCACTTGATTTTACCTGACCTTACCCACTTAAATTGAGTCTACTGGTAATATACCCGTTCTTAGGGAATCTTCTTTACCTCATCGGTAGTACAGTTGTTTTCTCAGACTTTACGTCATGAACCTACGTTAGAGTTTTTGTTGTCTTAATAGAGATAAGTAAAGGTTCCGTTTGGTAAGTTATAGTGTCATAGGTTCAGATACGGGGTTGGTTATTACGACTTCTTCGACTTAAATTTGTCAAGATACTTCTGGATGTTCTAGAAAATCTTGATTGTGGGTTTCTTCTACAGGAAAAGTGATATCCCCTGATATTACGTTTTCATCTTTCAGTTCTTTGTGGACCTCATTGTCCGTTTAAAACGGAACCTCATGTCTTACTTCGTCCCGTTTCCGATTATCTCAAAACGGTTCTCTTACGTGACCAGTATCGTTTACGGGAGGAGGTTGTTGTGTTCTCTTCTGTGATGTGTACCTGTAGTACTCTACCAGTTGTGGTTTTAATCTAACTAAAATAAGAAACGTCGGTTTTTACCTCTTCGAGATATATCAGTCGTTTTTATTCTGGTCCGTGACTGACACCGAGTCTAGTACTTGAGGAATAATGGTTTAAGTCTGAGTTTAACTTCTTTCATACCTTTTGGTGGTCCGGTAAGTCCATGCTGGATTTAGTTTAAGGAATACTAATGTGTCACCTTCACTTTTTATCTAAATTCCCTAATCTAGACTATATGTCTCACGGACTGCTTGATACCTACCTCCAAGCACTGTAACATGTCCTCCGTCACTAATTCTGGTAGGGGTGCTTTTTCTTTACGTTTTTCCGTTTTACCAACAGATTCCTCCTGACTGTTTATCGACTCTTTTCTTCTCTTCGATTTCCGTTTCCTCCTTTCCTTTCTATGTTGGTAAACTTACGTCTCAAGGTTTATCGTTCCTCTCTATTTCGGAAGGAGTCACTAATTACGTTTCTTTATCTCCTTTTGTTATCTTACCCTTTCTGATCTCTAGAGAAGTTCTCTTAATCTATGGTTACCTTGTATAGTACGTTTCTACCCGTGTTATTACCTGTTTTTACCATACCTGGATTGTCTTCGTCTTATATAATTCTTCTCCACCGTTCTTATGTGTCTTCTTGATATGTTTTTTCTAGAAGTACTGGGTCTATTGGTGTCACCACACTAGTGAGTGGATCTCGGTCTGTAGGACCTTACGTTTCAGTTCACCCGGAATCCTTTATAGTGATACTTGTTTCGATCACCTCCACTACCTTAAAGTCAACTTGATAAAGTTGAGGATTTTCTACTACGACACTTTCACGACGTGAGTTATACGGTCGATTAAACCTTTTGAGTCGTCACCGGTGTCCTGACCTTTTCCAGTCAAAAGTAAGGTTAGGGCTTCTTTCCGTTACGGTTTCTTCCAAATTTGATGACGTCCTAACGTGAGTAGAGTGTGTGATCGTTTCATTACGAGGTTTAAGAGGTTCGGTCCGAAGTTGTCATACACTTGACACTTGAAAGTCTACAAGTTCGACCTAAATCTTTTCCGAGTCCTTGGTCTCTAGTTTAACGGTCGTAGACAACCTAGTAGTTTTCTCGTTCTGTCAAAGTCTTTTTGAAGTTGAAGACGAAATAACTGATGCGGTTTCGGAAACTGACACTCCTAGAGTCGTTTGACACCTTTTAAGAATTTCTCTACCCTTATGGTCTGATGGAATGCACGGAGGACTCTTTAGACATACGTCCATTTCTTCATTGTCAATCTTGACCTGTACCTTGTTGTCTGACTAAGGTTTAACCCTTTCCTCATACAGGTCCGACATAAAACAGTGGAACGAATTAATTAAATTTACGTCTTATGTAGAACACTTTACGTCCCAACCTATTTCGTACTCGACCTTAGTTCTAACGACCCTCTTTAGAGTCATTAGAGTCTATACGTCTACTGTGGTCGGAATACCGTCTTTTGTTTCTTGATTTCTAGGAGGACTACTTTCAATTTCTCCTCTCATCTTTTTCAACCGAATTTTGAGTCGTAGGTCTTTTGATTCTAGTATCGTAGACCAGGGTAATGAAGTACCGTTTATTACCCCTTTGTACCTTTGTCATTGTCTGAAATAAAAAAACCGAGCTTTTAGTGACGTCTACCACTGTCGTCGGTACTTTAATTCTCTGTGAACGAGGAACGTTCTTTTCGATACTGGTTGGATCTGTCGTATAATTTTATGATCTCTGTAATGAAACGGTTACTTCCAGGTAGATCAGTTTGGATACCAAAAAAGGTCATCAATACATACCTATACTCTCAACCTGATATTCCTTTCGACTCACGACCTCTTAACTACGAAAACTTGACACCACAACCTCTTCTGTGAACTCTCAGGGAACTTGACGTTCCTCTAGGTTGGTCAGACAGGATTTTCTTTAGTCAGGACTTATAAGTAACCTTCCTGACAACGACTTCGACTTTGAGGTTATGAAACCGGTGGTCTACACTTCTCGACTGAGTAAACTTTTCTGAGACTTCGACCCTTCCATCCTCTTCGTCTGTTGTCTCCTACTCTATCCTGTCGTCTCCTACCGTAGTCACTGAGTCACCTGTACTCAAACTCATTCGAACCTTCAACCACTACCTGTCCCTTCGGGCAACACGACGTCAGGTACCCCAGTATTTCTCAGACTGTGTTTACTCGCTGACTTGAATTGACTTATATATATATATATATATATATATCAACTTAGTGAAACGACATGTGGACTTTTAGTTCATATGGAATTATTTTTTTTTTTTTTCTTTCACTCTAGGTTATTCCTTTTTTTTTCCCACCTCTATTAAACTACAAACGTACCTTTTATGTCCAGACACTTTAGGACCTACGAACTGTCTCCGTCCAACATTTAGATTCGGACACGAAAGGTCATCGGTCCTACCTCTTTTTTGACTAGATAAGAAGGAGAGGTCAAGGGTAAATAGTAGAGGAGTACGGACTGTACAATGGTTTATTGACTGATTAATTCAATATAGGAGCAAAGTCTCTCACCTAACCTAACCTTCTCGTGGATCAAATAGGTCCATGTCTAAATGTATAGCAGAGGATCCCTTCCATGAAGACGTACGGTTATTGAATTAGGAAGGAAGTCAAGTCTCCCACAAACAAAGAAGTCTAATAAAAGTTCACCATTCTACACACGATGAAACTTTTGTCTCAGGATACATGACTGAGATTTTTTAGTGAATTCTTATTAATATTTCCGTATTACATCAGAATCGACTTCATACTAGCCGATTCGAAAGACTATACATTTGGCAAAAGAAAAAATTCCTTCTTCGTGAAAATAAGGGGACGGTGTACATGTAGAACCGGATTATATCAGTCCCGTTATGGGCCTAAGTAAAGAAAAGATGTACTACTATCTTACGATAAGGATAGTACTAATCAGTTATACAAGTCGAGGAAGAATTTTGTACTAGACCTGGTACTCTTTTAGGGCAAGATGACCTCGTCACCAGGAGTCGACACCAGGAAGAGGAGACGAGAGGGGGTAGGAGGTAGGCCTACTCGGTGTGACGACACACTAAACTCATACACGGTACGAGGAGTCAACACGCCCCCAACATTGATCCAACTTTTTAGTGACGGTATCTGTCGTGATGAACCCATTTCTTACTGTAAAAATTGTTACTTCAGTAGAATTGAGTCGGTAATCGACTCTGAGTCATTACAAAAATTACTCGAACAAGAATCTTGGTATAAACACAATAACACTAAATTGGATACAAACTTTTCTTTTAGTGGTTTTTAAGTATGGGTAAGTTCGAAACTATGACTTAAAATTTCGGTATATACATGTCTATGTCTGTTTCTTGGTCCTTTTCAGGTCGTCTTTTTATTTCTTTTGACATACCGTATTTGGATAAACGTTTATACAGTACCTCCTCCCCTGTATAACGATTGAAGGGTTCGGTTCCCGTCTATTGTTATAAGTATTCCAAGTCCCTAACGTAAGTTAATCCGTAGGCTATTAAGGTAGGGAGTAATCTGTATTAGTCACAGATCTAACTATCTACGAAGATTTTAAAACCGATCTTAATACGTCTTCTTTGATCAGTTCTTAATCTCTTTTTAGTACTTGTTTAATAAATCATTTTGTAAGTGTTGGTCGAATGTGTATTTTTACGGGGAAAGAAGATGGAATGAGGTCCCAGTCTAGAATAAATACTCCTAAAAAATGAAATTTTGTCAACATGACCCCCGTTTTACATTAAACTTTCTAGAGTAAATAAATTTTTTTAATTGGGACGTATCTGGGTATGTCTATAAATATTCAAATTATAAGAATAAATCGTTTAATATTATAATGTCGAACATTCCTTACCTCGTACTTGAAGTTTAGAGGTTTCGGATTTGAGATTTGATAAGACAATATACCGATATTGTTTGTGTACCCACACACATCCGCACACACACACACACACACACACGTGTACGCGTGTACACACATTAAACGATTCTGATGCCAGACACGGAAATTAACTTGAGAGAGTCTCAAACATTGAAAGTTTCCCATTCTAAATGACAAAATGACCGGTTAAACCTTTAGTATATATCAGTGTCCTAATTATCACATTCTAATCCTGTTTATATTAATTTTAAGTCTCCGAATCGAATGATCATTATCTCCTTCTACAAATAATACATTTTTTCTTTCGTATCATGTCTAAATCTTTTATTTCGTCCTAGGAGATACTAGGTGGAGGGTCTTAAGACCTTTATTTTCGTTTTTATTTGTTTACCCTAGATTAATTTTAATTTTCGAAGACGTGTTGTTTCCTTTTATATTCGTTCCACTTTTCTGTCGGAAGACTTACCCTCTTTTATTATCGTTTACTTCGTTGACTGTTTGTTGATTAGAGTTTTTATATGTTCGTTGAATACGTCGAGTTAAGGTCTTTTTATTTGCTGGGTTAGTTTTTTACCCGGTTTCTTGATTTATCTGTAAAGAGGTTTCTTCTGTATGCCTACCGATTGTTTGTGTACTTTTCTACGAGTTGTAGTGAGTAATAATCTCTTTACGTTTAGTTTTGGTGTTACTCCATGGTGAAGTGTGGTCAGTCTTACCGACGCTAGGTTTTTAGACGTTCGTTATTTACGACCTCTCCCACACCTCTTTTCCCTTGGGAGGATGTGACAACCACCCTTACGTTTGATCATGTCGGTGATACCTCTTGTCACACCTCTAAGGAATTTTTTAACGTTTATCTTGATGGAATACTGGGTCGTTAGGGTGACGACCCGTATGTGTGGCTCCTTTGGTCTTAACTTTCTCTGTGTACATGGGGTTACAAGTAGCGTCGTGACAAATATTATCGGTCCTGTACCTTTGTTGGATCTACAGGTAGTCGTCTACTTACCTATTCTTTTGACACCATGTATATGTGTTACCTCATCATGAGTCGACAATTTTTCTTAAGTAAACTTAGTCAAGACTACTCTACCTACTTTGACCTCGGCTAATATGTCTCACTTCATTCGGTCTTTCTTTTTGTGGTTATGTCATATGATTGTGTATATATACCTTAAATCTTACTGTTACTGCTGGGACATACGTTCTGTCGTTTTTTCTGTGTCTGCACATATTGCCTGAAAACCTGAGTCTCCCTCTCCCTCTCCCACCCTACTACTAAACCNTCTTACCGTAAGATTGTACATATGATAGTACATTCTTAGCTTAGCGGTCAGATACAGGCTGCGTCCTATGTCGTACGAACCCCGACCACGCACCCCTACTGGGTCTCTCTACAATACCCCTCCCTCCACCCTCCCCCCAAGTACAAACCCTTGCGTACATTCTTAATTTCTAAAATTTTAATTTTTTTAATTTTTTTTTTCTTGTTCTACTCGGGGTTAGACTTTCTCGGACTGGGTTCGTCTAATCCTTAAAATAATTTTTTAGAATTTACCTTTTAGAGGTAGGTTTGTTTTCTCCTCTTCCTTTTAAACTGTATTGAAGAAAGAGTCACTAATCGTCTAGTTCACCTGTTACACATAACATTTATTATGACAACTATTTCAACTGGATTATCTCATTAATAGATTTAGATGTAAGGTGATCTTAAAGTCTTTCTAAAGTAAATTTTTTTTTCTGGTTCACGTTGTTCTGGAAACAGTAATCTTAACTACTCTCACACTGAACACATAAAACTACGACTAGGACTCTAAGTGACTTCATTATTTATATATAGGTCTATATATAATGTATATGGTTTTCTTACGAGAATATTAGTTTACAGGTACTATGTTTTTAGTTGGATTATTTGGATTTATTAGTGGTTTTTTAGTTACTTTTCACTTTTTTTTTTTT
This sequence comes from Capra ibex, assembly GCA_006410555.1. NCBI lineage: Eukaryota > Metazoa > Chordata > Mammalia > Artiodactyla > Bovidae > Capra > Capra ibex. Next base: position 1,204,322 of record SJYO01041148.1, on the reverse strand, counting down.
CGACACCATGTATACGCGTTACCTCATAATGAGTCGGTAATTTTTCTTATGTAAACTTAGTCAAGACTACTCTACCTACTTTGACCTCGGCTAATATGTCTCACTTCATTCGGTCTTTCTTTTTGTGGTTATGTCATATGATTGTGTATATATACCTTAAATCTTTCTACCGTTACTACTGGGACATACGTTCTGTTGTTTTTTCTGTGTCCACACATATTGCCTGAAAACCTGAGTCTCCCTCTCCCTCTCCCACCCTACTAAACCCTCTTACCGTAACTTTGTACATATGATAGTACACTCTCAGCTTAGCGGTCAGATACAGACTGCGTCCTATGTCGTACCAACCCCGACCACGTGCCACTACTGGGTCTCTCTACAATACCCCTCCCTCCACCCTCCGCCCCAAGTACAAACCCTTACGTACATGTGGACACCACCTAAGTTCAGTTACATACCGTTTTGGTTATGTCATAACATTTCATTTCATTTTTATTTTTAATTCTTTTTTTAATTTTTTTTTACAAATGTTACGGTTTTTTTTTTTCTCTCTTCAGGAACCAATGTTAAAATAATCCGGGTTTGTTCTTTAATTACTTACTCTTAATCGACTCTTAAAGACTCTAAGTCTCATTATGCAGCCCATGGTGTCACAGAGAATTAAACTTTTCAAAGTAGGTACTGTTATAAATCGTAATGAGAACAAAATCTAACCCTAAATGTACGTGGGAATAACCGTAGACCCATCTATCATCCTCTTAGTCCTGGAGTATTTGGACAGGTTAATACAGTTATAAATTTACATAAAGGTAGAGTAAACTTCAATAACCTTTGAGTTTTTAGACTTTTATAAATAACCAGAGTTTAAATACATGGTGTATGTTTCTGAATGTAAAAGTCTTGGTGAGGGGATTCACTTCTGACAAGTTTGACAAAACGTGCACGTCGTAAAATGGAACGACTGATTTGTTCGTCGACCTTAAACCACGGTCTTCTTACTCCGGATCTTATACCTAATTGATAGATAGATAAACTAGGTATCTGACCATAGAGGGTGGACACAATTGAAATCTACCTTCAACGTAAGTACTCCGTCCGCAATTTACACTAGACCTGTCATTCATAGTTACCCGATGAGAGTTCTCCTCTGTCCCTATCCCGACTTCGATCTTAAGGTTTCGACCCTGGAACATGACCAAAGGACGAGTATCTATGTCCCACAAGGTTTCTCCAACTGCACATTGTTAAGTGTCGTTTCTTTCCGTCGGACTTCACCAGTAGACTTCAGACTACCTTACCCCGGTTTGGCGGGGTGTCGGTAAACACCCCTTTAGACTACGACATACTTAAGTCGTTTAGTCAAAGGAATCGACTCTGAACCGAAAAATCGAGTATTCTTAGACTACACAATACATGAGAACAGGGGACGTCCCGAAGGGAGAAATCTCTCTCTTTTCATCTGGAGGACCCTTTTAAAAAATGTTTCCGACTCTTGACGGAACCTTTTACACTGAATTTCGCTTCTTCACCCCCTTCCATCGCGAATATATCTAGACACACACATGTATGGACACACACTTGACAAACTGATATTTCATTCACGTTATATACTTATATATCGAAAAATTTACTAATAAAAAGTAATCTTAACGTCAGTTGAAAAGTGAGATTAAAAAACTTTCTGAAAAAGTAAAACGTCAAAACTAAGGTCGGAAAAACTTCCTAAAGAAACTAGTAAATAATAAGTATTTTCATTCCAACTTTTACTATAAATCGGTTTACACACGAAATAGTTTGAATAATTTTTATAGATAAAATATAAAATGTAAAATTTTATATTTTAAATTTTTATAGATAAAGTATAAATTTTTATAAAAAATTTATAGATAAAATATAAATTTTTATAAAATATAAAATGTAGATAAGATATAAAATGTATATCGTCTATAAAAATTATTTGTATAATTTCTAGATGTCTCGTTATTTGTTTGATTTACTAGATAGAGGTTCTAAAATTTGTATGTGGGGAAAAGAAACGAAGACCGACTGCAGTGAGGACGGGGGTACTCTCAGTAGGACGAAAAAGAGAGTCTCGGTATATCATCCGATATCTATACTAGATGTACACTTATTTCTTTGTCCAGGACTGATTAAAATTTCTTTTCCAAAACATAAAAAAAAAGTTTTATTTAACTGAACTTAGTACTCAGTGTTTTAAAACACACTTAAAAAATTCCCAAACATTTATTTTTCTATGTTACACAAACAGTGTATATGACAATCTATGTATCTTATTTGAATTACTTCTATATGACTTTATTAGTAGTACTCGACCTCTCAGATAATTTCGAATCGAATTGTTTGGGTTCAAGAATGATCTCCGTGCAACTTTGTTTATGTTGAGGGATGTTTTTGTACATCACACAATTATATTAAAGTACAGAGTTTCCTATTACATTCAAGACCCAAATTCCAATGATAGGTATCATCTAATTAAGAGAAAAATGTTTTTCGCCTTTTGTGCCCTTTCGAACAATAGGAAGAGTCGTTTATCTGATTCCTGGTTTGAACACCACTGTTTTATATTTTTTACAAATCTTTATTGTTCTAAAAGAAGGTGGACCGATTACTGGGAATTAGAAATGGGAAAATACCATCAACTAAATGTTTATGAATGGTTAGAGACCAGAGTGTAAATGTTTTATTCAGTTACTGATCCGATTTCGAAACGTAACAATTTGATACAGTTCAGAGGGCTTCAATAAGGGTTTTATGGTACCACGGAGCCCCTTATACCAAAATGTATGTCAAAATGGAGTTTGTCTTCTTTTATAAACCCTGAGTATTAAAAAAAAAAAAAAACGTAATAGCTAGAGTCTCGTTTCTGACCCTTATTTAGGAACCCACTATGACCGTAAACGAAAAAAATTTTTTTTAGTAATTTTTAATAAATAAATAAATAAACCGACGCGACCCAGAAACGACGACCCCCACGAAAAGAGACCAGCACGACTCACCCCCGACGAGAGTTAACACCGCGCACCCAAAGAGTAACACCGCCGAGGAGAACGACACCTCGCATCGGAGATCTCGGACACCGGAAGTCATCTACGTCACCCGAGTCGTCAACGCCTAGGGTCCGAGATCTCGTGTCCTAGTCATCAACACCACACGTCCGAATCAACGAGCAACCGTACACCCTCGAAGGAGTCGGCCCGTACCTTGAGCACACACAGAGGCCGTAACTGTTAACGTAAGAAATGTTGACTCGGTGGTCCCTTCGACCTATGACCGTAGACATTGGACGGACTCGTCCAAAGTCGTCGTTGAGTCGTCAATGTTTTCTGAATACAAGCAAAAGATAACGATGACATTGTTTATTGTTGTTTAAACTACCGAAGTTTACTGGGTTGAAACAATAGAATGTTAAGATCCTCCGTCTTCAGACTTTACCATTCTGGTTCGGACACCGACCCGACGGTAAGGAAGACTTCCCCTTACCTCTCTTAGTAAAAGGAACTGATGAGTTAAAAGATCTCCGAAGGACTAAAGGACCGGGGGCTAAAGAAGAAGTCTCGGGTGTCACATCCCAGAACTCTAAGGACTGAGGGTAACGGGACGGAGAAAGTGAAAAAAAGAAAAAAAAAAACAGAAAGTGAAAATTCCTGGGTACACTAATGTTACTCGAGTGGTTCTTTTGGGTCTTACGATAGAGGTAGAGTTTTGAGAATTAAATTAGTGTGGACGTTTTAGGGAAAACGACACAATCTATTGTAAGTATTTATCCTGTGGGAACATAAAATTCCCCAGAAATAAGACGGATGTTATCATTACAACTGTAAAATAATAAAAATTTCAATTTTAGTTATATTGAAATTGAAGTTCATATGATTATTACATCTCTATGTAAATGAATATATTTTCTGATTTATGTAGTTTTAAAGAAGTGACAAAAAAGGGAAGGTCAGTAGAGTCTTCATTGGTGACAACGAGTAAATAAATACTGGTAATGATAAAAAACTAAAATTACACGGGTGTTTATAAATATACATCGATTTCTTCCTATCAAACCAAACACCAAAGGGAAAGAGAAGAGAGACAAAGAGAGAGAAAAAAAAAAAAAAAAAACTGTTTAGGGAACCCTAAAATTACGTTAGTGAAAACTGTTATAAATCAGAAGGATAGACCTTGCACCTAATAATAAGGTAAAAAAAGTCATTTCAAAATGTAACAAAAAACCTCCTGAAAAATCAAACGATATCAAATACAAACCGAAAACAACAATTGTACCACTTACATTAATAAAAAGATAATGACGTGACATCCTTTCGATAACTAAAAAACACACGTAACAAGGTGATAGATCGGTAGACCTACTTAAGACATCCAAGTCTTATAATTTTAATCAACAAAATGTCTCGGTTACTTAAATCGACTTTTAATTCTCTTAAAATGGTACTTAATGAGAAATGGTCTTGATATAAGAAAGTAGTCACATAAATTCTGATATTAAAATGGGGACACAAGGTATAATCGACGTAAATTGTTCAAAACTATAAATTATAACCTAACAACAAGTTAAGATTTCCTTTATTTGTGACTTATAAGTGACCTTCCTGACTACGACTTCGACTTCGAGGTTATCAAACCGGTGGACTACGTTTCTCGACTGAGTAACCTTTTATGGGACATCGACCATTTCTAACTCCCGTCCTCTTACCCTACTGTCTCTTACTCTACCAACCTACCGTAGTGGTTGAGTTGCTTGCACTCAGACTCGTTCGAGGTCCTCTATCACTTCCTATGCCTTCGAACCACACACCGTCAGGTGTCCCAACGTTTCTCAGTCTGTGTGAAATCACTGACTTGTGGTTGTTAAATTTTATAACATCGGTGAAGAATATTGACACTATTCTTTACTATGATACTTTAGATGGGAGTTGTTAAAAATTTCACATGTCACGTTATTACAATTGACACTGGTGTTATAAGATGTTGTCTAGAGATTTTGAAAAAGTAGAACGTATTGTCTTAGAAAACTGAGTAACTTATCGTCGAAGGGTTAAGGGGGAAGGGAATCGGGGACCTTTGGTGGTAAGGTGGAAGACGAAGACACTTAAACTGACAAAATCGATGTAATAAATTTACCTTAGTACGTCGTAAACAGTAAGACACTGACCAAATAAAGTCAACCGTATTATAAGAGTTCCAAGTAGGTACAACAGTATACTCCGCCCTAAAAAAGAAAAAATACTAACTCACTATCAGGTAAAAGTATGACAAGTAAAACAGTCTTGAGACGAGTTATACGATGACCTCTAGTCACCTCTTGATTGAGGTCTTTCTTACTTCTCTGCCTCGGTTAGTTGTGGGTCAACACCTACACTGACCACTATCTTCATTTCAGACTACAACATTTCTCGTTATAACGTATCCTTGGACCTTACAAGGTAGGTACTCAATTCCGTTTAACCTTCACCACTTTGTCCTCTACCTTTCTGACTTGTAACTGTAAAATCCGTAGTCACTTGATTTACTACCTACCTGACCTTGCCCACTTAAATTGAGTCTACTGGTAACATATATGATGACACCCGTTCTTAGGGAATCTCCTTTACCTCATCGGTAGTGTCAGTTGTTTTCTCAGGTTTTAGGTCATGAACCTACGTCAGAGTTTTTACTGTCTTACTAGAGACAAACAAAGGTTCCGTTTGGTAAGTTATAATGTCATTAGGTTCAGATACGGGGTTGGTCATTGCGACTTCTTCGACTTCCACTTACCAAGATACTTCTGGATGTTCTGGAAGATCTTGATTGTGGGTTTTTTACTACAGGAAAAGTAATATCCCCTGACCTTACGTTTTGATCCTTCAGTTCTTTATGGACCTTATTACCCGTTTAAACCGGAACCTCATGTCTTACTTCGTCCCGTTTCCGATTGTCGCAAAACGGTTCGATTGTGTGACCAGTATCGTTTATGGGAGAAGGTTGTTGTGTTCTCTTCTGAGATGTGTACCTGTAGTGGTCTACCAGTTATGACTTTAGTCTGACTAATATAAGAAACGTCGGTTTCTACCTCTTCGAGATATGTCAGTCGTTTTTGTTCTAGCCCACGACTGATACCGAGTCTAGTACTTGAGGAATAACGGTTTAAGTCTGAATTTAACTTCTTTCAACCCTTTTGGTGATCTGATTTTTCTAACTTCCGTCCCCCTCTTTCCCTGTTGTCTCCTACTCTACCAACCTACCGTAGTGACTGACTTACCTGTACTCAAACTCATTCAAGGCCCTCAATCACTACCTGTCCCTCCAGACAGCACGACGTCAGGTAACCCAGCGTTTCTCAGTCCGTACTGACTCACTGACTTGACTTCACAACCAGATAATGTATGTAGACAGTGTAAAAGAGATAGGTCATTAGTCAGTCACCTACCAATCCAATAGCGGTGTAGAACGGATAACACTTTTTACGACGTTGCTTGTACTCTCACGTATATATCGAAACTCTAAGACCAAAGTTAAAAAAATAAAAACCTATTTATGAGGTTTTACCCTAACGACCCACTATATCATTAATATAAAAATTAAACAACTCCGTGGAGATAAGACGAAAGATATTATCGTGTGGTAAAATGTAGCGTTAATTGTCACGTGTTCCTAAGAGGTGTAAGAACAGTTGTGAATGATAAAAAACAACAACAACGAAATATTACCTGTACGATGGTCTATACTCTACTATAGAGTAACATCAAAACTAAATGCACTTTCACTTCTCCTTGATTTTTCGGAGAACTACTTTCACTTTCTTCTCTGACTTTTTCAACCGAATTTCGAGTTGTAAGTCTTTTGCTTCTAGTACCGTAGACCAGGGTAGTGAAGTACTCTTTATCTACCCCTTTGTCACCGACTGAAATAAAAACCCCCGATGTTTTAGGGACGTCTACCACTAACGTCGGTACTTTAATTTTCTACGAATGAGGAACTTTCCTTTCAATGCTGGTTGACTCTATCGTATAAGTTTTCGTCTCTATAATGAAACGGTTGTTTCAGGCAGATCAGTTCCGATACCAAAAAGGTTATCAGTACATACCTACACTCTCAACCTGAAACTTCTTTCGACTCGCGACTTCTTAACTACGAAAACTTGACACCACAACCTCTTCTGAGAACTCTCAGGGAACCTCACGTTCCTCTAGGTCGGTCAGGTAAGATTTCCTCTAGTCAGGACCCATAAGAAACCTTCCTTACTACGATTTCGACTTTGAGGTCATGAAACCGGTGGAGTACGTTTCTCAACTGAGTAACCTTTTCTGACTACGACCCTCCCTAACCCCCGTCCTCCTCTTCCCCTGCTGTCTCCTACTCTACCGACCTACCGTAGTGACTGAACTACCTACACAAACTCACTTGAGGCCTTCAACCACTACCTGTCCCTCCGGACCGTACGACGCTAAGTACCCCAACGTTTCTCAGCCTGTACTGAGTCACTGACTTGACTCGACTTGACTTAGTAATCATTACAACTCTAAAAAACGTATATGGACAACCAGTAGACGTATAGAAGAAAATTCTTTGTACAAATTCAAGAAACAGGTAAAAAGTGAACCCAATAACCCAAACAATAATTAAATAAACAGAACGAAAACACTATATCCTCAAGGAATATATGAAATCTATAGTTAGAGAATAGTTTGTGTACCAAACGTTTATAATAGAGGGTAAGGTAACCAACAGAAGTGAGACGAATTACAAAGGAGACGTCTCGTCTTCGACAAATCAAACGATATCGAAGTAAACAGATAAAAACAAAAACTACGTAAGATAAAACTTACCCTAGAGAGGAAGAGGGAGAATTTATAGGACCATAGGTAATCTAAATACTAATGAAGAAGGTCCGGGACCCCCTAAGAATAAGATCTGTATCCACCACAAAATCCTAATAAAAAGACACTACTGTGACTTTGATAGTGTCTACGACAGTGGGTTGGTCATTAAGGACACAGAACCTGACCCAACAACAGGAGGGTAGAGGAGTCAGTGTTGTAGTCTGTCCCGGGTAGACATCGTAAAAGTCGAAGGAAACGGAGAAGCCTACTCGGGGTAGTATCGATGACTAAAATTCCTCCTTCGAAATAAAACTAATGGACCTTTGAAAGTCGAGGGTCTCGGAGTATTCTCGATATGAAGATGGTATATACAGACTAAAACCTAAAGTTGAGGCCTTACGTGACAATTAGGACAAGTCACGACACAAAGACCAAACACCTCAACAATTATAACGAAGTTTTTGATCGATCAAAATGAAAAAGAAAAAAAACTTAAAAAATAAAACATAACACCCCAAGTCTGACAACTTTTCACAATTTATAAAAAGTAACGACAACTTTTCACAATTTATGACAATTTCATGATGTGAGTTATACGGTCGTTTAAACCTTTTGAGTCGTCACCGGTGTCCCTACCTTTTCCTGTCAAAAATAAAGTTAGGGTTTCTTCCCGTTACGGTTTCTTACAAGTTTGATGTCGTATTGACGTGAGTAAAGTGTACGATCGTTCCATTACGAGTTTTAGGAAGTTCTATCCGTATAAGGTATAACACATATACCTTAAGGTATAAGGTAACACATATACCTGTACTGGTTTCACTGGGACGTACGTATCTGCGTTCTGAAAAAGAACGGACACCGTCGAAACGGGGTCACTCTCGACTAGTACCTCCACCGTGTCGACGAACCGAACGTCCGTGGGACCGTCGAGGTTACATGTCCCTGTACCTGACGGAGACGGTGTCCTCAAATACCGGGATAGTCTCAGAAAAAGACTCGGAGAACATCGACCACTAGTCTTCCAGAGAAACCGGTCAGAAGGAGGCATCGAAACGGGTAAGTCCGTGAATCTCCCGAGGGAACGGACCGAGGAAGAGACAACAAACCACTCAGTCTGTGTTTCTCCCCCGGGGCACCGACCCCAGGTTGACATCTAGTCTCACAGTCCGTCAAATTCCCCGTGGGACCTACCCCAGGATGAGACATCAAGTCACGTAGTCCGCAAACTACCCGGTCGAGGAGATAACAAGTCGACGACTACGACCGGATACCCCTCTTTCTCCGATACCACTACCGAGGTGGTGGAGGTGCACTGAGTCGTCCCAACAGAACGAAGGTACCGACGGACCGAAAGGAGGTGACCGTAAAGGGTGGTACCAGAGTAGGGATTGTAGGGGAGTTAGGTAGAGAGACGTCAGTTGTCGTCGGGAGTGGGACCCTAACGAGGTGTTAGGGATTTGGGGTCGAGGGTAGATAACTCGGAAGGTCCTCTGGTCGCAAGGACGGACCCCATACATACCGACACCGTTCCTGACAGACCAAGAGTAAGGTAAATCCGACGGTGTCTAGTCGAAAGTGAGAGTCGGAATTTACAAAGAGGAGACTGAGCTGTCAACGGGGCTACACCCCTAGTCTGGGGTCGAAGTCAAGGGGGTGGGCGGTTCCCGTCCAGGTTAGGATGACTGTGAGGTTCAAAAGGGGATCGAGGAAGTAGGATGTCTCAAGACGCACCAAGTTATATAAAAGGGGGGTGACCAGTCCATGAGGACAGGCGAGAGTCGACCACAAGACGTACGTGAAGACACAGACTTCCACATAGGGACTACATAGGTACCTCTCTCTACATGAGGTACAGGTGGGTGAGGAGGCGGTAGAACAAGAGGGTTTACCACCTTTTAAGAATTTCTCTATCCTTATGGTCGGTGGAATGGACGGAGGACTTTTGGATATACGTCCAGTTCTTCGTTGTCAATCTTAGTCTGTACCTTGTTGTCTAACCAAGGTTTAACCCTTTCTTTGTACAGTTCCCACATATAACAATGGGACGAATAAATTGAATATACGTCTGATGTAGTACGCTTTACGGTCCGACCTACTTCGTGTTCGACCTTAGTTCTAAGAGTCCTCTTTATAGTTATTGGAGTCTATACGTCTACTGTGGTGGGAATACCGTCTTTCACTTCTCCTCGATTTCTTGGAGAACTACTTCCACTTTCTCTCCTCACTTTTTCGACCGAATTTTGAGTTGTAAGTTTTTTTTTTTTTTTGTTTTTTGAGTTGTAAGTTTTTTGATTCTAGTACCGTAGACCAGGGTACTCAAGTACCGTATATCTTCCCTTTGTTACCTTTGTCACTGTCTAAAATAAAAGAAACCGAGATCTTAGTGACACCTACCACTGACGTCGGTATTTTAATTTTCTACGAACGAGGAACCTTCTTTTCGACACTGGTTGTATAGCCAACCAGTTTTCGATCTGTCGTATAATTTTTTGTCTCTGCAATGAAACGGTTGTTTCCAGGTAGATCAGTTTCGATACCAAAAAGGTCATCAGTACATACCTACACACTCAACCTGGTATTTCTTCCGACTTGTGACTTCTTGCCTACGAAAACTTGACACCACAACTTCTTATGAGAACTCTCAGGAAAACTAATGTTCCTCTAATTTGGTCAGTTAGAATTTCCTTTAGTTGGGACTTATAAGGGATCTTCCAGACTACGACTTTGAGGTTATTAAACCGGTGGACTGCACTTCTCCACTAAGTATCCCTTTCTGGAACTACGACCCTTTCTGACTCCCTTCTTCCTCTTACCCTACTGTCTCCTACTCTACTTACCCCCCGTAGTGGCTCAGTTACCTGTACTCAGACTCGTTTGAGGCCCTCTGCCACTTCCTGTCTCTTCGGACCACACGACGTCAGGTACTCTAATGGTTCTCGACCTGTACTGACTCGCTGACTTGTTGTTTAAAGCATGACCCTATATCAGTTAATTGTTACAACATTATCAAAGTCCACTTGTCGTTTCCCTGAGGAGATATGTATATGTATATAGGTAAGAGAAGGTTAGGGGGGAGGGTAGGTCCGTGAATAGCAAAAAAATTTTTTTTAAATGTAAAATAGATGGTGACCTCGTCTCTCAAAGGTAATTCAATACTGGAAGGGGAGACGGGAGAACCAGGCTCCGACAAGGAGGACACATAGGGTAACCGAAGGGACGAGTGACACAGGGGTAATGAGACGTGGAAGTCCCCAGAACAAAAAACTAAAGTCTCTTCCTGGTCGAGCATGGGACTCTCCGTCTTCCCGACTGAGTGATGGTAATATAGATTTGGACAAGAAATACCACAAGACCCCAGAACGAGAAAGTCAATGGGAACCCAAAAACTCGAGAGAAGGAGACGACGAAGGGAAAGACTTATTTGTGTACGATTTCGGAGGAAAACTATTCTCTTTTGTTTGTTTTGATAGTTGTTTATTGTTCATAAGGAAAACATTGGGACGCTAGAGAGAATTGGAGAGACGTCATGTCCCTCGAAAGGTGAGGAAAGACGACCATAGAGTAAGGATGAAGACCCACAGTATGGTACTCCAAGAGACGAAGTGGGAATCAGTAAGAGATGGATGTACAAAGGGAAACCGTAGAAGTCAACCCAGGTAAAAATGGACAAATTGTGTACTGGATGAAGAAACATTCGTTGAAAAGGTGTAGAAAAGTCTCCATCACTCAACAGAATCTCAAAGTCTCGTTCTGTCTCGGACGAAGACGGTGGCTCATTACAGGAGGGACTTTTACACCGATTACTATGCAGTGTCACCTGAAAACAGTGCTGACCCCATCGTACAATTCTCATTTCCGCGACTTAACCCTGAGTGATAGAATCAAGGGAAAAGAGAAGGAATATCCTTCTCCGTCTAGGATTTATTTAAGTTGTTCGTGTTTATACAGGTCAGGGTATGCATGGGAAGAGATATAGATCGTGAATAACGAGAGGCGACTCGGTAGAGATTGTTCCGTGGGGTTGTCGCGGCGTTCAAGTCACGGGGTTTCATTAAATAATAGGAGGGGTGAGAAACAGAAATAGACTTCAATACAAAGATTATTGGTACCGGTTGAAGACCACACGGTAGACGGAACCGGGGTGACATATTAAACTGACACTAAGACATGGGTGTTCACATAGAAAGTGAGTAGATGACAAAATGAAGGACTTTAGTGGTAGGATCGAATATTGAAACATCGGAGAAAATTTCTGATTACGTTTGTCTAAGTTTGATATGAAATCTTTCTACTTAGACCGTTGTTCCGAACTTTAATTTTAATTGGGAACTTGTTGTGTCCAAACTTGACGTGTCCAGGTGAAAATGTCTGTAAAAAAAGGGGTTCTTGTTTATGATGTCATGAGACGTTAGGTGTTAACTCAGACACCTATGTCTACCAACTGATATTTCGATATGTGTCTAAAAGTGGACACACCACACACGCACGGGGATCGAGGACGTAACAAGTTCCCAGTTGAACTTGTACATATATACACATAGATATGTATATACATATACATATATACATATGTACATACGTATATATACATATATACGTGGTTGTCTACTTTTAGATACTGTTTATAGTCTTTTATACTTTTAAAGTCTCGATAAATAGATTTTATACAAGTGTTAATCGTAATAGAAATTTTCTTTTTAAAATTGGATTTATTTCCCCCTTTCTTAAGTTTTGTCACAGAAGAGAAATATCCACTTAGTTACTTACCGGAAGAAAAATAAGTTCATCGGTTAACCGAGTATACAGGTTCTCGGACAACTTCCACGAAAACAAAACCGCTCAGTTGTTATGATCTCGAATATGAGTTGACTCTCCTGAATCGACGACAGAAATTACTAGTTCTCACAACTATAAAGGATTCTTGAGGGTCAATTACCATAAAACTGAACCACCAGTGTTTCGAAAGAAGTCTCTTTTGTGAATTACCGAATAATTGATGATACATAAACTTTTTAGTGAAAGTCGTAATATAAACTAATGTGAAGATGGAATTCTTAATAAAACGAAGAATTTTTTATGCTAGTTACAACTCGGCGAAACTTACGTGTTAGGTGCCAATAAAATCGTGTCACATTATTATTATTGGATAGAACGGAGGTTTTTTATCAAAATTCCTTTGACTCCCCGAGTAAAAGTTAAGAGAGTGAAGGAGTGGGGGGTTATATATGTACTTTTATTCAAGTTTCACCGACGAACTTAGGGGTTTCAGAGAGTCTTTTTCTCTCTAGAAGAAAAGAGTCTGGCGTCACATCACTTTATTTAATCATATTACTAAATACAAATGACAAAATCAGTTAAGACTATCTCTAATGTCTCTGTTTTACTGTTTGACGGAATCACGATTTGAATTTAGTACAGTCGGTTAGAAATCAAAAAGGAATGAGATTAACGAGGAGGACAAGTAAATAGAAGGGTCCGTTAGAACCCTTCTTTATGATCAAGTTAGTCACGTGCACGTTTGGTGGGCTCTATTTTTTCAAATCAGATTAAACAGAGTGATTTAGCATTACGGAGATCATTTGTTTAGAACCAAACTTTCCTCCGATTTCTTTAGACTTATTAATACCACGGTTTACGACAGAAAAACGTAAAACTTTCTAGTGGCAAATATATGTCCAACGACAGAGAGGTGAGGATGGAGATATGAAGAAAGGAATAACAGAAACTTTCTTGCAGAATAAAGGTTTAATCTCGGTTCTTAACGTACGTCATAGAAATGAGTGTATCAAGGACGAGTTACATTTTCATTTTCTACGTATGAATTTTTTTTTTAGGTCGTCACAAGATGTGACTTTTTCCGAGCCAACTCTTCACTGAAAATATCGTCATTATCTCTCTAAAGTCAAATTTCACCTCTATTTTGGAGGTCGGTGTCCTTCTTCTGAAACTTCGTGTCTTCGAGAATCGAGTACTCTTGTGTGTGAATACTCACACACAAGAGACAAAGTTGTCGTTTTGAAATATTAACCGAATAACCCACGGTTTTTTCACCCGATGGAATGAAAAGTAAACCCCCCTGATCCTTTGGGTCCCTTTAACCGAAGTAGAAAACAGACAAAAGTAACCTCTCAGTGTCTTATAATAGAGGTACAATCTTTTGTATAGTTTGGTCCCACTGATACTAATTCCAGAAAATTAATGTAAAAAAAGAGACATGTGTCTTGTTTGGATAGAAGACACCCAAGAGAGACCTTGATTCTCTCTTCCGACTTAGACTCGACAATTCACAACGGTTTCTGCTCGACCCACCAGAACAGTTGTTACACCCCATCCTTAATCATCTTACATCGTCGAAGATGGCCTCTTCCGTTACCGTGGGGTGAGGTCATGAGAACGGACCTTTTAGGGTACCTACCCCCTCGGACCACCCGACGTCAGGTACCCCAGCGATCTTCAGTCTGTGCTGACTCACTGAAGTGAAAGTGAAAAGTGAAAGTACGTAACCTCTTCCGTTACCGTTGGGTGAGGTCATAAGAACGGATCTCTTAGGGTCCCTACCCCCTCGGAGCACCCGACGACAGATACCCCAGCGTGTCTCAACCTGTGCTGACTTCACTGAATCGTCATCGTCGAAGATGAGCGTATTTTTCCTCTTTTCGGGATCTCGGGACCAACGACACACCTTCAGTGTCGTAAACGAACGACGAAGGTTGTCTTCAAGATCCACACTAAGGGATTCCCTAAGTCCACTCCCAGGGAACAGTCCTGTTCGAGTCGTCGTATGGGGTAATAGTCGTTCTACCCAAAAGTACGAACAGTATTTGACAATCTTGATTCCCTAGACTCTACGGTAGAAAATTTACTCTTATAACCTATGTTACCCCTGTGACCAGATCTTTTCTAATCCCTGATAGAATTCTAATATATCCGTTATTCCGTCTCTCGACCCTGTCTTTGTCCCCAGGACGGTTTGGTCCCTCTGATTGGGATCTGAGAGATTTGGGTAGGAATTCCCACATCGTTCTTACTTCGTTTGGTTTCTTCGTGTAAACTTTTTCGTTTTTTCTCTTCCAAAATTTATAATCTCGTTTGAAATGAGAAAGGACTAATCTTCTCAGTAGAAGTGCGGTTGTATGAACCTAAGACGGTCCTCGAAACCTTTTTACCTCTTCCCGTACCGTACTGGAGTCCTTCGAATTCCAGATCACCTGTTCTACCTGACCCACACATTGATTGGTCGGTGCCACGATTCAGTTTCTTTAGTTCCCCTATTGATACACAATAAACATCTTGATGACACCCTTTTACCTAACGAACCTGTATTTTAAGGAGAAATAATGACTTAGGAGTGATACATCGTTCTTGTTAATTGCCGAATTTATAATCACTTATTGTGTGGGTCTCACTCCACTACGTCAAGTGTCCTGACAGTCACTTCAATGCTAGTGCGAACGGAAAGAGACAAAAAGGATTTTCTTACACGTTACACATGTCTGTTCTTTGATTGTCTGGGTGACGAAAGAGTATAAAATGTTAGATTCTCCAGTTAAATGATATGTACATTATCACAATTGTATAAAGAGGAGGTGACCGGAGACAACGTCCCTCTACGTACCGGGACGGTTACGTCACAAATACCCCTCGATGGTAGCTAGTTCGAGACGACACACGGTCCGTAACAGTACCCGTGTACCTACATAAAGTAGAGTACATGAGTAGTGCCGTCAGGATATTTATTGACAATGATAGAGGTAAAATGTCTACTCTTTTAACCTAAAATCTCTCCCATTCATTACACGACTTCTAGTGTATCGATTATTTATCGTTTCACCCTTAAAATTGGTCTGCACTTCTGGGGTCAGAGGCACAAGAGGAGGGAGTAGGGTAACGATTTCGTACTACGAAACCTCTTATCTCTTTCTTTAGTTAGTAGAGTTGGTTATTTCCTCCTTTCTAGAAAGTGTCTTCTCACTTCTCCTTCCCCATACTAAAACTCCCAGACGTCTGCCTTCTTTCGTTCTTTCCCCCTTCTCATGCACCGTGAGTCTCCGCGTCTGTGATACTTACTGATATGTGGACAGAAGACAGAATAAGACGGTCGAGAGACCCGGTCTCGTCGTGACTGATGGACTCTTACTACTACTCACGTACACCCGAACACGGGAAAGGAAGGTATTTGAGTTCGTCATGTCCAAACTCAATCTTGTGTAGAAACACGTGTAACACTGAAACCGTCACTCTGGTCTCCGTTACTTGTATGGTACATTGATCCGACCCAATTTCCCTCTTTCTCTGTCTGGTCGAGCCCTAGAAATGTATACGTTGTATACAGGAATACGAGTCCAATCTACCATTCAAAACGAACGAACGATAAAGTCATTGTTTCACAAAGATAATTTCCTTTTGTCGAAGTTATAAATTATCCCTTACGATAGAAAATAATTTTCGGAATCCTTGTTGTTGTTTTATTTGTTGGTTTTGTTTTTGAACTTATGTCTTTCGTAGAATTTCATAAACAATAGTCTGTTGTTAGTGTTTCGACAAACACTTGTGACAAATCCATTCTTTAAAAAAAAACATTAATTCTTTAATTTCTCCTTTCTATTCTCTTAGAAACGAAGACATACTCACTCCTGTATTGAGTACAGTTTGGAGACTTAAGAATAGTGACGGGTCCTATGGGTAAATAGTACCAGTAGATAGACGAAGAGTCCGGTCACTCTTCTTTTGTAGTTTTTCGCATTCGTTAGAACTAGGCGACTTCTTTGAGGCTATAACCCGTACTGGGAAGTTTTCCGTAGTCGTAGTTTATCTTCGATACAGTTGAGGGAGTGTACCGTTCTCCAATGTTACGATTTCTAATTTCTGAACTACAATACCCCCTTGATCCTTTTCGATACAAATTTTTTATTTTCTATTAATAGAAGAAAAAAGACTCGAGGAAAGTACTAACAAAAGACGTTGAATGAAGTATATCTTAACGAACCATCGTCAAAAGATTGCCTTTTTCGTATTCCTTACTTATACAACAGTTTTTAAATTTGTTAATAAACACAAAAAAATTAGGTCCTAGAGTTTCGGATAGAAAGACGGACTTTACGATTTTAAGTTTTTGTGGTCTTACTCTTTCTTGACTTTTGAACTAACCATCTTTGTACACCTTATCCTAAGTTGTACCATAGTAGACTACGTGGTAGTATTTTAAAGTTTTGGAGGTTTCTCAGTATTGCAGCTCCGTAAAATGTCTTTGACTACATTCAGCCTCTTCCGTTACCGTTGGGTGAGATCATGAGAACGGACCTTTTAAGGTACCTGCCTCCTCGGACCATCCGACATCAGGTACCTCAGTGATTCTCAGCCTGTACTGATTCGTTGAAGTGAAAGTGAAAAGTGAAAGTACGTAACCTCTTCCTTTACCGTTAGGTGAGGTCACAAGAACGTACCTCTTAGGGTCCCTGACCCCTCGGACCACCCGACGGCAGATACCCCATCGTACCTCAGTCTGTGTTGCCTTTGCTGAATCGTCGTCGTCGTCGTCGTCGTCGTCTACCCGATTCAGTGACCCTAAGAGTTGAAAATACCGTCCCTCGTGGACAGACCCCACATTGGTAGTAGACACATAGTACGGCTCATTTCTCATTTCTCAAGTTTGGTGTAAACTCGAGAACGATGGTTTCCTACAAGACGTGGTAATAGACCCTCCAGACTACTACAGGTGTCTCGACAGAGATCGTCTCTAACAATTTAGAACAGAGATACGATCGGACACCTCCTTGAGAGTAGGATGCCACTCTCTACCGTCCGTGTCGGAGTGTTCACTCTCCCGACCTCGAACCGTCGTCATGTCGTGTCGACATAAACGTCACGGACGACCTTTCTTCGTATCGCAAGACACCTATTCTGTGTCTCCTCGACTCTGATACAGAACTGATTCACGTGTTTTTTCTACTTATCATACTTTGTCTTTCGTCGCTCCGATTTAGAACCTCCTGCGTATCCTTCTAGGGTCTACTTAGTCTGATTGGACTTTGAATCAATGTGGTCCACCTCCAAGCAAACGTCCAAGAAAGTACCCCTCTTTTCCCTTAGACCGTAGTTGTGGAGACGTATAAAAAATAAAGAAATTTACTTTCAGTCCCTAACTTGGGTACGGGGAACGTGTCACAGAATTTCGTGTCACAGAATTCGTGTCACAGAATTTCGGACCTGGTCCTCTCTTAAGGGAGAGATAGAAATAAATCTCGTACCTCAGATATGGACTCCACTTACTTGGGACTCCAAAGAACCTGCCGGAGTCCCCCTGGTCTTTTGCAATATCAACAAACTTTTTGAACACTATTACAACATATTTACCCAAAAAAGAAGACTCTTTCGTTAAAAGTTTACGTAGATCTTGGGTTTTTTCCAACAGGTGACGAACTAAGGGACCGTCGAGTTGACCATTTCTTAGGCGGACGTTACACCCTCTGTACCTAAGCTAGAGACCCAACCCTTCTAGGGGACCTCTTTCCTTACCAATGGGTGAGGTCATGACACCGGACCTCTTAAGGTACCTCACATACCAGGCACCCAAACTTTTCTCAACCTGTACCGACTCGTTGAAAGTGAAAGTGAATTATTAATGACATATATGTCCGTTCATGTGACGAGATTACGTCCGACTCAGTCGGTATTGTGTTATTAGTAAGAGAATGTTTAGTATTATTAGTAATGACAGAATCAAAAGTATCAGAACTTAAGTTTCTGAGAAGATTCTAACAAGTGTAACAATATACTTTATCCCCTTTGACCTAAAAATACCCGTTGTTGTCAAACCAAGAGTCACACCTGTTTTGGTCTCTTCGTCGAACGATGATTTGGATTTTTTTTTCAGACTAAGGTGGACCTATACACTATTAATGTCGGTTTCGAACTTTTGAGTCTACGGATATCCGTCGGATGTCTTCCAGTTCGGTCTTCCATTATTTTCCACTACTTTTGTGTGGGAAAGAGAGCCCTCTGATACTCCTTGACACGTCGTGTACGGTCCCGGTCGGTTCTGAGTCCAGGTCTTCAATGGTACTACCCTACGTACAGGTCATAACGGTCTAGAAGGTCTAAAAATTCTTTTAGATCTCTACACCTTAAAATTCGTTTTAAAGACAATGGAATTCCTATAGGTTACTCTCGAAATAATTCTACATACCTAGAAATAAACTGCTTATCATCGTATAATCCCACACGAGTCAGTACAGACTACAAAACACTGGGGTACCTGATATCGGGTGGTCCGAGGAGACAGGTACCCTAAGACGTCCGTTCTTATGACCTCACCTATCGGTAAAGGAGGAAGTCCCCTAGTAGGGTTGGGTCCCTAACTTAGACGTAGAGGACGTAACCGGCCGCCGAAGAAATAGTGACTCTGTGGACTCTTCGGGGGTCTGTCTGGGTCCTCTGTAAATAAGAGGGTTCTGGTCATAGATTACTCGTTACAATCCCCTCTGGAAATCCCTAGTATACTCCAAATGTAATTCAAGAACGTCTTTAAGTCACGAATGTTTTTCCGACTAAAGTGTTGACTGAATAAACATTAGGGATACATAATCAAGGTCGGACTTCTCAGTTTCACACAAATCTTTCTTCACAATCAACGAGTCAGTACAGGGTGATAAGCTTTTAGGTACCTGACGTCGGACGGTCTGAGGAGGTAGGTACCTTAAAAGGTCCGTTCTTATGACCTCACCCAACAATAAGGGAAGGGGTCCCCTAGAAGTACTGGGTTCTTAACTTGGGTCCAGAGGACTTAACGTCCGTCTGAGAAATGGTAGACTCGGTGGTCCCTTCGGGACCACACAAAGTCAAGTCAAGTCAAGTCAAGTCAGCGAGTCAGTACAGGCTGAGAAACGTTGGGGTACTTAGCGTCGTGCGGTCCGGAGGGACAGGTAGTGGTTGAGGGTCTCAATGGGTTTGAGTACAGGTAGGT
This sequence comes from Capra ibex, assembly GCA_006410555.1. NCBI lineage: Eukaryota > Metazoa > Chordata > Mammalia > Artiodactyla > Bovidae > Capra > Capra ibex. Next base: position 1,184,534 of record SJYO01041148.1, on the reverse strand, counting down.
CAACCACTGAGGTAGGTCGGTAGAGTAGGAGACAACAGGGGAAGAGGAGGACGGGGGTTAGGGAGGGTCGTAGTCTCAGAAAAGTTTACTCAGTCGAGAAGAGTACTCCACCGGTTTCATGACCTCGAAGTCGAAATCGTAGTAAGGAAGGTTTCTTTAGGGTCCCGACTAGAGGAAGTCTTACCTGACCAACCTAGAGGAACGTCAGGTTCCCTGAGAGTTCTCAGAAGAGGTTGTAGTGCTAAGTTTTCGTAGTTAAGACCACACAAATCACATAACATTTTCCGAAGAGAAATACCTTCCTTTTTTCCGTAATAAAATATACGTGACCCTGAGACAAGAATTCCTGTGAGTGTGTACCGGTAACACTCCCGGTACGGGTTCTTTTCCTATGATATAAACACATACACACACACTTGACTGACAGTTTTATAAAACAGGTAAAAATTTAAGGTTAGTCCAATGAGTTACAGGAGAAGAATGGGACCGGACATCTTTCTTACCAGTGGGACATGACCGTCCCGTTATAGTTCTCTCTACCGTTTGTATTTTACAAGTGTTTTTCACCGAGTCTCAACATGTCATCGGTCGGTGGTCGTCGTTAATATCCGTTTTGTCCCTCTACGACCATTTACTTTAGAAACAATAAAATTTTAAACGTTAACTAAGTAGTGGGTTCCTTTGAAATCATCTTAACCTAATATAACGACCATAGACTCCTGTTCTCTATTATGGGTTAAGTCCTCAATTTCACTCTTTTCACCGAAGGTCCTAATTTCTGTTCCTCTGTGGAAGAAACTGGAGATTGTCACAGTCTAGAATCAGTGAGACTACCGGAAATACCATATAATTCAACCGATTCGATGTCTGAAGTAAATACGTTAGTTTGTGATTACATCCACAACGAGTCTTCCATTAAAACTTCTGCACTAACTTTAGGTATCAGTCACCTGAGATTCTCTCTAGTAGGGTCAATTAGACTCACCACACTAACTCAGTTAACTTCACTTCACTTCAGCGAGTCAGTACAGGCTGAGAAACGGTGGGGCACCTGACATCGGGTGGTCCGAGGAGGTAGGTACCCTAAGAGGTCCGCTTTTCCAGAGTTTTTATCACGACTCCTAAAGGACTTCATCTTCTTTGGTGGAGACACCTGTCCTCAACGGGAAGGACTACCGGATGGGACACCTAAAGTCTGAACGGATCGGTCAAGACTGATAGCACATTTGGTTAAGAAACGTTATTGAGAGAATTATATCTGAAGATGACCTTGACGAAAAGATCAACTGGAGACTGACTAACTATCTCAGTCAGGAGAACCTGACACATCGGAACCGAAGTAAAAAGTATTTTTACAGAATCCGGTGTTTTAAAAATTTTTTGTCTGATCAAATTTTAACAAAGAAAATTCGTTTTATATCGACTTAATCTTTTTGAATTTATTTAATACGGAATCATCTCAGTTATTGACCTCTTCCGTTACCGTGGGGTGAGGTCATGAGAACGGACCTTTTAGGGTACCTACCTCCTCGGACTACCCGACATCAGGTACCCCAACACTTCTCAGTCTGTGCTGACTCACTGAAGTGAGAGTGAAAGTACGTAACCTCTTCCTTTACCGTTGGGTGAGGTCACAAGAACGGACCTCTTAGGGTCCCTACCGTCTCGGACCACCCGACGACAGACACCCCAGAGTGTCTCAACCTGTACTGACTTCACTGAATCGTCGTCGTCTCAGTTATTGGAAAAACTTAAAAACACTGATCACTGGATAAACATGAATAAATATGATTAAAACACAAAAGACAACTGTAAACAAATAAAAAATTGAACGAAGGGGAAGGGGAGAAAAAAAAAGACGTAAAATAACCTAGCAATTTTTTAATTTTTTAAAGAGGATGATAAAGAAAACAACCAAACTTTTGATATACTACTGAGATGGAAGAAAATCACCAGTGATAATAAAATATAGATAAAAATAAGTATAAAAATCATTATTTTGTATTTCGATAAGTAATAAATTATCGGAAAGGGGTTTGTATGATACCTTGAATGATCCTAAATTTATAGTAGTTTGTTAGGGTTTGTTTTATAATAAAAAAGATCTCAAAATCAAAATAATTAGAATTTATACGATTGTAAACAAAAGTAATCAAAGGTGTCATTTGACAATTAAGAAAAGGGATATACACTTACTTACTTGGTAGAACCGGAACTTAAATTGACAAATGATATCTGAAAAATTATAAACTGTACTAGAGTTGATAATTTTAAGACTTCTATACAGAATTTGTCACATTGGGTCTTTACGAGATTTAAAGTGTTTTATGTTAGTTTTCTACTCATTTTATCTTAACATTCGAATTAAGTAATGTGTTCCCCGGACGACAGGGAAAAGGACTTAAAGATCTTAAAACATGGTATCTTAGTCTTTTCTTATCCGTAGGTGTTTACTGAAGTTCTATAGATCTTCGTTATCCAATTAATAATATTTTAAAATTATATTGAATCTATACCTCAATGTCTGATATATCATAATTCTGTCATAGATTATACGTTTTTTCAAGTAAAAGGAATTTGTAAAAAAATGTCTCTGTATTTTAACAAGAAATTAATTCTCAGTTTTAAAATTTGGTGATGATTAATTTGGTTACAACAATAACTCTTTCTAATGCCTAGAGTTAGGTAACTAAGTGTGTTTCATTATCGGTAATAATGTGACTAAAGTTTGGAAGACCCTTTCGTCTTGTGTTTGGGACTTGAATTTATTCCAAGTCTCAACAAGATTTTTACCACATTCAGTTATGAATTAGTTAGTCTTGTTTAGACAAAAACATATTTTTAAATTTGTGTGTTTTACTTGTGGAACTCTGTGAAACCCTTATATACTTTCGTTTCTTAAAGGTTTATTTGTGTCGGGCGCGAATACTCACTTCGGGAGGCGACAACACCCGACGTCTTCTCGTCGCGTCACATCTGTTTCGTACTATCCCGGCATCTAGTGTCATTATTGTAAACGTTATTTGTTATTGTCTTGTTTCGTCTGTAGATATTCTTAGGGTGTTCCTTAAATGCAATAGGTATTAAAAAGAAATGTAAACTCTTTGATACCGTCCTTTCCGGTAATGTAAGTTACCGTGGTTAATTAAAGACGTTGAAAATTACTGTAGAAAGACTCATTTTTGGAGTGTATTACGGGACTCGTGTACTAACTATCGTCGAATACAAACTAAACATGACCTAAGGACTAAAAAAAAAAAAACATCATAAAAATTTCTCAGGGAGACGTCGGTTAGTTCGTTAGTTGTACTTTATGAGTCTAAGAGAGAACTTTTCATGTCCTTCTTTCTTTTCTGTTACACCGAAGAAAGGACCCGGTTGTCTACTGATGACTACAATTAATTCATCAAAAGTCCGACTACCTAATATCTCTAAAAATAAAATTTTTTTACTGTTTCTTTCGGTAAATCAAAAACGAGATAAGTCCTATGGTCTCATACGACAACGATGACGATTCAGCGAAGTCACCACAGGATGAGATACGCTGGGGTATCTGCCGTCGGGTGGTCCGAGGGGACAGGGACCCTAAGAGGTCCGTTCTTGTGACCTCACCCAACAGTACAGGAAGAGGTTACGTACTTTCACTTTTCACTTTCACTTCAGCGAGTCAGTGTAGGCTGAGAATCGTTAGGGTGCCTGACGTCGGGTGGTCCGAGGGGGCAGGTTCCCTAAAAGGTCCGTTCTCATGACCTCGCCCCCACGGTAACTTGTATAAGAATTTATATTGTGTGTTAAAAAGAAATAACTGAAGGGACGACGACGACCACGACGACTCAGCGAAGTCACAACAGGATGAGACACGCTGGGGTATCTGCCATCGGTGGTCCGAGGGGGTAGGGACCCTAAGAGGTCCGTTTTTGTGACCTTACCCAACGGTAAAGGAAGAGGTTACGTACTTTCACTTTTCACTTTCACTTCAGCGAGTCAGTACAGTCTGAGAATCGCTGGGGTACCTGACGTTGGGTGGTCCAAGGAGGCAGGTACCCTAAAAAGTCCGTTCTCATGACCTTACCCCACGGTGACGGAAGAGGATTTAATAAGGAATCTGAAATTGTTTTTCATAAAGAATGATAGGATCTTTTATAAGGTTCAAACATTATAGTCATTAAAGAGAAAGGAAGTTGGTATTTTCGAGATCAGTTTTAGACCAACTCAAATTTTTTATTAGATTCTATCACTCATATACATCGTCACACGACCATTCGAGTTCCTAAGAAAAGTGTTCCATACACGAGAAATCTTCCCAGAAGACTTATTCTTTATCTCTTTGGATATTCTTCGTTATATTGCACACACGTTCACTATTGGACGTTTCGTTTAGGCCGAACTACTCCTGGTTCATGGCGAGTCTTGGTAAATAGTCACTACTCGTATTTCCCTTGTACCTCACAGATCCTCCTCGTCTTGTGTGTAAATAAAGGATTTACAAGTGACAGAGAAAGTCAGATTTGTGACTCTGTTCAAACCCTAAGGGTCCGCCGTGATCACCATTTCTTGGGTGGACGGTTACGTCCTCTATATCCTCTGGACCCAAACCAGGGATCCGGCCCTTCTGGGAGACGTTATTCTTTACCGTTGGGTAAGGTCATAAGGGCGGACCTCTTAGGATACCTGTCTCCTCGGACCGACCGTTTCTCAACCTGTGCTGATTCACTGACTCGTGTATGTTACTCTGATCCAATCTTTCCGATTTACTGAAGCGGCTCCCGTGTTTCTTCTGTCATGTTTCGACCCCAGTAGGTTGAACGAGAATTTAATATTAACCATTTATTATATAAAATGGCACGGTACTTTTATTGTCTTTGTTTTCCTGTAACCTAAAGTACTAAGTCACTGAATTTTACTTTTAATCACATTTTCAGACGATAATTAACCACCAAATCTATAAAGATTTAATAAAGTTGTATCTATAATTAGTATATACTTTTAGTAGTAAGAACAAGTTCCTTGAGATGGATTGACGCTCGTCAGAACACAAGTACCAATTCCTTCTTAGTCACGGATCTATGAACCCCTTATTGACATGAGTCCGGAAATTTAAAGATATTGAAAGGACATTAATAGGTACCAAGGACCATACAAATGGTTAGTTCTTAAGGGTTATTGGGTCGTCAGTGAGTTTAGGGTGTTGGAGACGATTGTTTATCCCAAAACTACTGTCTCTCGATCTACTTTCTACTATTTTAAGTTCAAAAAGGTACTGGCGATTATAACAGTACTTTCTCAATACACCAAAATATGGTCTCGTTCGGTGTCCGATTCAAGACTACACACGGAATACATTAGAAAGAAAGTTAGGTGTCTTTCAATGTATTTTACCTTATTAAAAAAAAGATTAATTACCTGAGTAGGTTAAAATAAAAGATATAAAGAAATATCATTTTCATGTTCTAAGGACGGTTTGAGAAGATTTTACAAAGGGGATATCTATTGACGACTCCTAATAACGTATAATTACCTCTAGGTTCTTGACCTTCACGAGAGTCTCCTTTATTTGAGATTATAGGAGTAAAGAATTTTTTGTTTAGATCTTTGTCTTCGTGACTTTCATGAACGGGTTGTGGTGACTCTTTTGACACCATTTCGGTCCCAATCTTGGGATCATTGGTCTACGGATTATTTTATGTCACTATGAGGGACTAATAAGAAAGACATTGTAGTTTTAGTCTCATTGTTCTTTACCTCGTAACGTGACACAAAGGTTTTTGTAAGACACTCGGGACAATCTCTGACCGTATAAGAAAACGGAAGGGAAGAATTCTTCTGTGTTTAATTTGGAACGGGTCTTTCTAGTTCGAGTTTGAATTTTCATGAGGGGGTTCGTTTACACAATCGTAAGACTTGTGAGTTATAACCAGTAACAATAAGAAGAATCGTCTCCGATTCTCAGAATAATTAACGGTACACGGAAAACAAGGGACATTTTGTTTTACATGAGGAACATATACTTTTCTAATAAAGGAATAAGTTAATTCCTTTCCTCCTCTTTACCAGTTCTCACAACCCTTTTGATTTACTCTCTCTTTTCTCCGTTTTGTCCCTTTCTCCTACCTTCTCTCACTCCATAAATTAATTTCTCATGACACCTTGGTGACGGGTGGGTAACCACACCGATAAAATTTTCATTTTTTTTTTTTTTTCCTTTAATTGTTTGTAACCGGTCCTATACCTTTATAACCTTTCGAACACATGTCAACCATCCCTATATTTTACCATATCGTGGACACCTATTGATAGTCAAGTCAAGTCAAGTCAGCGAGTCAGAACAGGCTGAGAAACGCTGGGGTACTTAACGTCGTGTAGTCCGGAGGGATAGGTAGTGGTAGAGGGCCTCAAGTGAGTCTGAGTACAGGTAGTTCAGGCACTACGGTAGGTCGGTAGAGTAGGAGCCAGCAGGGGAAGAGGAGGACGGGGGTTAGGGAGGGTCGTAGTCTCAGAAAAGGTTACTCAGTTGAGAAACGTACTCCACAGACTTCATGACCTCGAAGTCGAAATCTTAGTAAGGAAGGTTTCTTTAGGGTCCCGACTAGAGGAAGTCTTATCTGACCAACCTAGAGGAACGTCAGGTTCCCTGAGAGTTCTCAGAAGAGGTTCTTGTGTCAAGTTTTCGTAGTTAAGAAGTCGCGAGTCGGAAGTGTCAGGTTGAGAGTGTAGGTATGTACTGGTGTCCTTTTTGGTATTGGAACTGATCTGCCTGGAATCAGCCGTTTCATTACAGAGACGAAAAGTTATACGATAGATCCAACCAGTATTGAAAAGAAGGTTCCTATTGATATACTGATATACGATTAATATTTTTTCGTTTGTATCTTAATGTTATACTGGGTTGTTAAGGTGAAGACCCATATATAGGTTTCTTGACTTTCGTCTCTGAACTTGTCGATAGACATATCAGTATCGTCGTGACAAGTGTTCTGGGTCTTCTACGTCCGTTCAGTTCCCAGGTAACTACCCATTTTGTTTGCTTAAGTGTATCTTACCTTATAATGTTTGTATGTTTATATTTATGTATACATCTGTGTATGTTACCTTGTAATGAGGCGGAATTCTTCTTTCCTTTAAGATGGTGTACGGTATCATGTCTACTTGGTCCTTCTGTGACACGATTCACTTTATGCGGTCAGTGTTTTTTTATTTTAATGTACACTAAAGTGAATATAAAATGAATCTCATCAGTTTAAGTATCTCCGTTTTTCGTCTTATTACCAACGGTCCCGGTCTCCCCTCCCTTCTCATCTCTCAACAACAAATTACCTATGTGTCACATTCGACATTTTCCACTTTTTTAAGACCACCATCAACGTATCGTTACACTTACGTGAATTGCGGCTCCTTGACACGTGAGTGTTTACCTATTTCACCACTTTTAAAAAAAGTATAAATAATATAGATAAATATAACCTTATATCAACAAAGTGTGACGATACGGTCAAACACGATATGTCGTTTCCCTTAGTCAGTAAACATATGTATATAGGGGGGATGGAAAGACCTAAAGGATGGGTAAATACGGTGGTGTCTCGTGACTCATCTCAAGGGACACTCCACGTCACCCAAGAGTAATCAATGGAGAAAATAAGTATCATCACATATACAGTTAGGGTTGGAGGGTCAAGTAGGTGGGCGGTGAGAAGGGGGAACCGTAGGTTTACAAACAAAAGATACAGACACAGAAATAAAGACGAAATGTTTATTCTAGTAAGATACGGATTTTACCCTTTAAAAGACAATACATATGAAATGGTGTTAAATTTTTTTTTTATCTCAGGATCCTCTTTAAATATTTTCCGTTTTTATATTTACTCGGAATATGAAGTCACACGTGATTTTTTTTTTTTTATTATTATTAGGGAGACTTCATTGTCTGTAATAAAAGTCGTTTCCATTAAGAAAAACAAAGATTTTGTTCGTTAACGAAAAGTTTCTGTTCCCTAGACTCCCGTTAAGGTGAAAGAAAGGGGTGTCTGTCACAAATTTCCGTCCATTTGATCCCGTGAGAAAGACAGAATCTTTTCCATAGTGTCTAAAGTCTTCATATGTGAGACCTCAGTTTTACAAAAAAGGGAACATGTCACGTTATAAAGCAAACTAATAAGGATAAACTTTTATTTATCGGTGTAGAAATAAAAACGTTATGAGAAAGACTAGCTAGGTTCCCGTCGTCGTTACTTTATAAATAAGAAAGATGAGGAAATGTCAAACAAAAAGAAATTAATGTCCTTTAAGAGCAATATTTATACGAGACACAATAGTCCGTCGTAGTCGATAACCTGTGAATCGGACCGACGGTTCAAATAAAATCAGAAATGTCGAGGATGGAACGTTCCTGTAAAATTGAAGAGGGTATAGGAAAATGTCTGACCTATTACCGGTTTGACGTTTCCTAGTAACGAATAATTTACTATCTTATCGAAGGGTACTCGTATCCACTATACTCCGTTGAGTAAATTCTATACATTTCACCATAAGTAAAAATGACCGTTTTGTATTTCATAGAACTCTACTTACAAACAAATTAATGGTGACGTTCTTATAGTATGATAATAATGAGAGTCTCTGAGGCCCTTCGACGATGACACACGATCCAGTAAATGGTGTGACGACACTGTGTATCCCACCTGTCTACACAAAGACCGGGTTCTCCTAGATAATCTCTATGGTATACCTATACACCTTCTGGACCCAAGCTAGGGGCCCAGTCCTTCTAGGGGATCTCTTCCCGTACCGTTGGGTGAGGTCGTAAGAACGGACCTCTTAGGGTACCTGTCTTCTCGGACCGTCCGATGTTAGGTACCCCAGTGTTTTTCAACCTGTTCTGACTCGTTGAGTGTGTGTGTGTGTGTGTGTGTGTGTGTGTGTGTGTGTGTGTGTGTGTGCGTACCTATCCAAAACCAATTGAATGAAATATGTCAAAACACTAACTTTAACAAATCCTCGTCAAGACGAGGGTTATAGAGGTCTTTTACATAGGTAAAATACTTAGAGATAGAAAACCACATGTTCTTGGTGTAGTGTATCGAATGACAGATGTAATTTGACTCAAGTGACAAGGTAACAACAGTCATCGTATTTAAATGATAAAGTTGTCAGAGAACGGGTTCACTTATTGACCTGACAATATTTTTAAAGGGTTTTCTCGGTTTTTCTCGGTAGTTGAGAAGTTAGCTTTCGTAATTGTCCGTCAAGTATAGGGTTCTGAGAAACTCAGAAACGGGTTTCCACGAACGGTAAAAATGGTTAGGATTTGTTAATATTTTACTAGGAAGTGACCAGAATAAGTTCAGGTCCGATATTTTCTGGTAGGAACTTGGGTCTGAAGTTTTAAGATTGTTCAGTCTTGAACGGGAAGGGAGTTCAGATGTAATAAATGTAATCGACTTTTTATTGTTATGGGGGGAGTTTATATGTATTACCTTCCTACCTATTTGTTTCACACTATATAAGTATGGGACCTTATGACAAATCAATATTTTTTTAGTTTCATGACCATGTGTAATGTTACACCTATTTGAAATTTTTGTGACACGATGCACTTTCTCCAGTCTGTCTTCCAACGTATAACGTACCGAGGTAAATATACTTATATGTCTTGTCCACTTGGGCATCTATGTCTTTTTTCCAATCACCAACAGTCTCTAAAACTCCACACCTTCCCCTCACCCCTCCCCGACGAATTCTCCGTACTCTGGAGGAAACCCCCACTATTTTACGAAACCTTGATCCATCTCCACTACTTGTGTGTTGTAACATGGGAAATTTTTCCATCTAAAATAAAATACACTGAAGTGGAGTTAATTTATACAAATTCAGACACCTCAACTACCAAAGGGGATGGAACTATTCTTTATTTTGAGGAAACATAATAATTGTCAAACAAGATACCATAAACTCCTGGGTCGTGAGTTGTCGGTATTAAATTTAGTCTCTGGTATTAGGAACAACCGCAAACTTTTGTCTGGAGTGAGGGGAACAAACGCTAGAAGTTACTGAGGGTTTAAACCTCAAGTCAAAGGGGAGTCAAAAGAGAGGGACACTCATTTACCGGGGGAAAGCCAGTGGTACAAAATAGAAGGATGTGATGTCGTTAGAAATTCTACAGTAACTAAAACTCCGTGCGTAAACGTTTAAGATTGGAGACATACGAATCAAGATTTAATGATTTTATGTCAGACGAAAAGTAATACTACAGAATTAGGAATTTTTAATTTCATATGTATAGGTAAAAAACCAAACAGAAATAAACATTGGTAAAATTTTTGACATTAAAAAAATTTCAAGAAGAGAACTTTGGTGTCTCCGAGAGATTTCTGTAGACTACGTTCCTCCATGTAATACTTCTACAATGTATAAGTCAACATGGTCGTGTCCCAACCTTATCGACCCGCACCCAATCAGAGGTAGACAAAACAGATTTCCGTTTATTACTCTCCACATTCACTACGAAAACTTGACACCGCAAGCTCTTCTGAGAACTCTCAGGGAACCTGACGTTCCTCTAGGTTGGTCAGGTAAGATTTCCTTTAGGTAGGACTTATAAGTAACCTTCCTGACTACGACTTCGACTTCGAGGTTATGAAACCGGTGGACTACGCTTCTTGACTGAGTAAACTTTTCTGGGATTACGACCCTTTCTAACTTCCGTCCTCCTCTTCCCCTACTGTCTCCTACTCTACCAACCTACCGTAGTGGTTGAGTTACCTACACTCAGACTCACTTGAAACCCTCAACCACTACCTGTCCCTCCGGACCGCACGACGTCAGGTACCCCAACGTTTCTCAGCATGTACTGACTCACTGACTTAAGTTGACTTGACTTCGTGTATCCGTCATAAAGGGTAAGGGTAGAGTAAACGGACCGAAAGACAAAGACGAACCCATACGGAAAGGACTGACTGAGAATCAGGTTAAAAAAGGACGACCGAGGTGGTGAATATTGTATCGGTCTTGGCTCAAGGGACTTGTTGGTATCACACTTCTACTGGCACGGGGAACGAGACGACGGGATGACAGGTAAGCAAGGGTGTCACGTTTTACATGAACCTAGATTCGTGCGACTTCAGTACCTAATAAACATATTCATGCACAGACGAAACAAGTTTCGGTCAACAAAGTAGGATTTCGGGTTAAGTCATCTAAATAGAAGTCGTTACTGACCCGAAACTAGTGGGACCTTATCCACCACAGCACACCATACATCGACAGGAAAAGGTCCCGAGAACGGAATAGTCCTATGTACAGACAACTAAACACCCTTCGACCGACAAAAAGCAAGGACTGTTTGAGGTCACTAATTTTACATCACCGAACGAGAGCAAGGGGACTATTTCCACTGTCGACGTCTGAAAGGTCACCACCACCTATAGCAGGTACGTCTAACGAAAAATTACTTTCGTTATATAATAGAATGGATCTCTGGGACTTCGGAATGGAACAATTACATAAGATCGGACCGTGGTGTAAATAGATATTTAATCAACATAATTTGTGTGAGGAATGATAAATAGGTCCGAAATTTCTCAAAAAGATCACTCTCCTAAAACGGAAGAAAGAAGTGGAATTCATAACAATATGGGTTACTGTTGGGGTGGTTATAAAATTTCACGTCAAAAACTCTTTTTTTTTTTTTTTGGAGGGTTCGACATTTTGATAATGTTGATATGAGGTATTGAACTATTAGGAAGTAGTGTAAAACGGTGATTTTATTCTGTGTTTTTTACCTTAACAAATGTCGAACTCGGAAAGCGAACTCAGAGGATTTTTAGACGTTATTAAGATTTTCGTCTCGAGTGATTGATCGTATTAATTTGTTTCTCTTCTTTTGTTGAATTTTGAATCAGACATTTCCGATTCAAATTTAAAATTTGAAACTCCAAATATCCTTGGGAGAATGAGTATACATCCTTGTAGTTTTCTTTTACGACAGTATCAAATTCTGAGTTTCTTAGGGAACTGTACGTTAGACCAAAAGGGCATAGAGTGTGTCCCACGCGTGGTAGTCCAACGGGCACTCACCAGGGTTAAGACAACCCTGACTTACCATAGATAACAGGAGAACCTCCTTCTGCGGCGTCCCTCCACGTTTGAAGTGCGACACCGAGACCTTTGTCAATGCCGTGTCTCCGGAACATTACTGGGTACTTGGTTTTAACCTTTGTTTGTTGATAAAACGACTTACGCAGGAGAGACTGGATTTGGGTTATAATTTGAAAAATGTCTTGATATTTAGTTTAGGTAATTTTTGTTTTTTGGGTCACTTGGTCAGACTTGACTTAGGTTTGCATGTATAAAAGATTTTGTTGACTTGACATTGTTTTGATTTTGTAGTTTTATAAGAAGTTGGACTTAGCTATAAAGTAAACCAAGTTCAGAGACTTGGTATAAAAGACAAAGTTCTGTCCTAATAACAACGATTGGTAGCGAAATTTCTCCTTTATGTCTTCCCTTCAATTACGGTATCAATCGTGACTCATATTTATTCTTTTCATACAACGTTTTACATACTTTTTATACGTAAAATATTTATTTGTTAATAAATTTCGTTTCGTTCTGTTTTTGACAGTTTTCTCCTTTTATGTTATTAGTTTAAACACTTGTGGATTCTTTTATGTCCCCTTGGTCGCGTCTAGTGACACTCCTTCGTCATTTAAAGTACACCTTACTTGACTAAGGTACCTTACCCTCTCCTTTGTTCGTTCGTTTATATGTAATTCATGACGATTGTAGATGAATATAAAATCTAACGTCCCTTAATAAGTAAAATCAATATTAAAAGGATTGAATAACCAGTAAAAACAACTAATATTTACCGTTCTCTTCATTCATCATTTATCTTTTTTCAACCCTTCATTGAAAACCAGAGATACTTATTCTTGACTATTTTAAGATTTTACATAATAAACTTGGAAATTCAATAGAATCTTATTTGTAAACCTACTAAAAACCTTCTTTAAATACAAATTCTTTTACTAAAAGATTGTAGGTTTAAAACGTTTTTAAAAAAACACTACATCTTTGTACTTATACAGAGATTTTTATTACCTTTGAATTGACGTTTAATATAAATCGACACGAGACCGTATGTATTCAAACGAGTGTTTGATACGTATTTTTCATACGTATTTGTGATTAGATTCTCAGATGGAAAAGGACTTATCGTGTAATAATCCCTTTACTAGTGTCCCGTATCTTAGACGTCTAAGTGCTGAAAAAGGTTGTTAGTTAATTCTGTTCCAAGGACCTTCCTTATGATGGTATAAGTGTGAAACATAGAGAATCCCAACGTTACTTTTCACTTTTCAGACGGTACACAAGTTTAGGAATATTTTGTTATTTTAATAAAAGATAAAGACCTTCAAAGAGAATTTTTATTAACACTTACACTCTTCTAAATAAGTTTCCTAATAGAAATTTATGATATATCGTCCTTTATGACTGATTAGCGGTTAGGGGAGAGGAGGAAAAGATCCCGTGTGTCGATTGTTTGCGGAGGGTCTAAGGGAACACCAATCTCTACCTGCAAATTCAAGATGGGTCGCCTTACACTTGTCTTCACTGCACACTACACGCAGTGAAAGTCAGAGTGACCATTAATGCGGGAAAAGGAAAGGTACTGCTGGAACCTTCGTAGTACAATTTCTAGTACCTCGGTATTATACCTTTCTATAAAGTAAGGACTCAGTGGTAAACTTCCTTTCGATGGACCATTGTCTTTGTGACCAAACGTGACATGTACTCGTTACTTATTCGTGATAACACACTTTAGACAACTCTGAATTCCCCAAAGAAACAATATGACGATGAAATTATACGTTGAAAAATTTGTTACCGTTTATTGATTTTTATTGGATTCATGGATCGTTTCAAAGTCACTGGTAAGATCAACAACCTGTAGTGACTATTAAAATTAAAGGGAGAAACTTGACAAGACCTATCAGAAAGAAAAGATGTTAAACATATATTTTGTGAACGTTAATTATGGATTTCAAATATTAAAACTATAATATGTTTAGATCAATTTACACATATTAAAGTACCACTTATCACAACTACCGGAGGTCTTTACTGTCTATGGAAGTTATCTTCCTCCTTTATAAAATACAAGTATTTTACGACATTCATCAACCTTTCTTCGTTTTTTAGGGAAAAATAAAAGGAGTATCAAATCAAAATAAAATAAGTTACTTTTTGACCACTAAAATTTATCTCCTTTACAAACCACCAACTGAGGACTTAAATGTAACGGTTTTCGAAGACACACATAACACACACATACACACACACACACACACACACACTCTCTCTCTCTCTCTCTCTCTCTCTCTCTCTCTCTCTCTCTCTCTTTCTTTATAGATCGTCCTTAGTTTACCTTTGCTAATTCGTTTACTGGGTACCGTACTGACCTAAGAATTATGAGGACTTTTAGAATCACATACCGACGGATCAAGAGGATCTTTTTATATGTCTTAGTAGATAATAATATACTGATGATGTCCCTATCTACTCATGTAAGTTAAAAGAACATATATAAAGTATAAGTGTTGAGAATGAAATATATAGTCAATATGTCAATGACGGGGGAAAGTACTACCAGTAACAAGTATAATACATTTGTCGAAACCCCGAAGGGTACACCGCGTCACCATTTCTTAGACAGACGGTCAAGTCATCTACGTCCAAACCAGGGACCCAGCCCTTCTAGGAGACTTCTTCCTTTACCGATGTGTGAGGTCATAAGAACGACCCTATTAGGGTACCTGTCTCCTCAGACCACCCGATAACAGGTACTTGAGTGCCTTCTCAGTGTCCACTGTTACATTTACGTCCTCGGTTGGAGGTCATTGTAAAGGAGATAAATTTTGGTGGTCAAAAGGTGACTTATTTTATTTTGATTTGATACTCCTTTTATTTTTCCCTAAAAAACGAAGAAAAGTTGATGAATGTCGTAAAATACTTGTATTTTATAAAGGAGGAACCACTGAATCACTGATTTGTTGTTGTCGTTGTTGGTCCAAATCGAGTAAATGAAAAGAATTTTAGATAAGTGTACCATCCACGACAGAATCGACTGAACATGTATTGGTCGAGTTGATCTTATTGGGACAAAAGAAAGGTGACTTTTTAGTTGTAAGACTAACTTCAGGTGACATGAAACTCACGTACCTCAATTGGATACTATTATGGATACAAATAAAAGTTTTGATGGTCAACTCGATATTAGACTGGCTCCCAACAATCCAAACTCTAAACTAAAAATAGGACGAATCTTCGATATTTAATAGGACAACAACAAAGTACCTACGACCGTCTCCTGTGTTTTGAATCCAGTCTCCGTTTCGTGACAATGAACACCGGGTCACTCGTTGTCCTCGTGGTCACACAGACGTAATCGAGGAGAACAAACGTTCAGAGCGTTCCCGTTACACATCCGGGTCGACTCCGTTGTTACCCAAACCAAACATGACGTCGACTCCTTGTAACCTCGACCCTTTAGACGGAGAAATACTACTCGTCATTCGTTCGGACGAGCAACGGATCCCCCTCTACAATGGAGTGGAGGGTTTCAACAACGCATTTGTTGGGACTCATTCCTAAGGTTACTTTCTCATCAGTTTCAGAGCGTCAGAACTGTGTACCAACAAAACTTTTTTAACAGGACTCTACTTCATGTCTGAACCGAGGTGAAAAAGTTAATTAACATAATATAAGATGAAAAAGAGGAAAAGTCCTCGACAACTGGTAGTACACCATGGATAACTATCGGAAGGATCACCATATCTTGATCTGAGAGTGAGATTAAAAGGTTTCACACACAGAGTTGTTTCTCCTACTCTCGATGTACTACAGGTCTTGGTATAATGGGTTAAAAGAGTCCCTGAAGGAAAATCTTTGGTGAAGAAGAGAACGTCTTTTTCTTTGGTTGTGGAAAAGTTCGACAACGTCGACATTATTAGATCGATGGTATCCTCGGTCAAAGGTCAAGTCCTTAGTAGCACTCTTTTGGAAACACCTGTTGCATTGTGAAAGATCCGTCTTTCCGGTGGTGTTAATCCTACCTTCTTCCTTAGAGTCATCGATGTCATACATAGTATTCGGTTACTAAATACTCTACAAAAATGTCGTAAAAAGTACTTCATGGTCGACGAAAACTGATTCGACAACGAAAAAGGAGTCTATCACCTAAAACTTCAAGTAAGGATAGGGCCTACACTGACTTCGAACCTTAACTCCTTTCCCCTATACCTACTGGAGTACACTTCTCAGGGTTCGGTGTCGGTAGTCGTACTGACGTAAAGTGCTCGTGGAGTTGACACCGTTTCTACGAAAATCAAGTACTCAGACCTCCTGAGGAGTATTCCTTCATCCGGGTATTTGTGTCACCGTGTAAGTGTGCTTAGTCGAAGTTTCTAAAACTTTGAAGAGATCTTCTGATGTCTCTTCACTGAACCATTGTCAAATGAGAGTTAAGAATGACTTTTGTGTAGTACAACTTTTCCTGTGCTGGGGTAGATTCAAACCTTTTAATCACGAAACTGGACTTAAAAATAATATAATTCTTTGTTGTCCTGTCTTTTCCCGAAGTACTCAACCCCCCCCGCCTTTAACCGGTACTGAAAAAAGACGTTGGTATCTTAAGGTGTTCTACGTACGCTTGTTTGGGTACCTTCGAGACTGCTCCGGTAAATAAAGACGTGGGTGTCGTGGTCAAGGACGAAGTATTTGAGATTTGGACGAACCCGAGAGGAAAGAAGTGGAGGACAAAAATCTGTCAAGGACAACGTAGGACTATTAGACTGTTTTTTCTGGAGGGCTACTTCCTTTTTTTCCTTGGTAAAAGTCTAAATCTAATGGTCCCTTTTCTTTCTCTAATAGTTTCTAGATTTATTACGTTGGTTATCGTTTTGTAGGATCATTTAGTATGATTGGGTCGATTTAATCTATCGTGACAGGCATATGTTAATGTGACGACCGAGGGTACTGTCAGAAATTTACACTGTACAATAAACTGTACAAACGTTAATCCCGAATCCTTTTTTTTAGTTAAAAAAAGATAAGGTGAATTTTATTTTTTACATGACAAAGGGACTTTACATGGAAAAATTTTTTTAAGTTCTGTCTGATTTTTCATTATGGTCTTGTTTGTATAGTGTCGACGTAATACTTCTGTCTGTAAAATTTCAGGTTAAAATAATCTAAAATACTTTCCCGTCGTGGATTTTCATTAATGGTCGCGTAACATAAATGAAAGTGTAGTAGTAGGAATGAGTGAGACGGGGACCTGACACTTGTCCGTCACTCCAGGTCATTGACCACCAGGACCCACTCGAAGACTCTTCGAGACGCTCTCAACGTACACAAGCGCTGGTGAGTCTCCCCGTTCGAGGAGGAAAGTGATTCCGGGGCTCATTGTAAGACACAGGGAGGTGGAAGAGAAAAGGAAGTCACAACCAAGGTCTGACAGGATTTATTAGGTATATGTAACACGTACGAGTCGACGGGGCAACACGGGATGAGAAACGCTGTTGTACCTGATTGACATCGGACGGTCCGAGGAGATAGGTATCTTAAAAGGTCCGTTCTTATGACCCCACCCAAGGGTACGGGAGGAGGTCCGGTTGGGTCCATGGTTTACATGCAGAGAAAGGAGAGAACGAAACCGTCCACCTAAGAAATGGGGATGTGGTGGACCCTTCGGGCTATATCCAATGTATACATATTTATAAGTTTCCACTCTAAGAATTGACGTATTTTACGAAGGTTGAATAACAGTAAGAAGGGAAGAGTTCAGGGAATAGTGAAGAACATAGGAGACTTTTAGATAGTATTTGTCTATTGTAAAGAAGAGAAAGTTTTTCTGTAAGACTGGAAATGATATCACACAGGGTATGTCTAGGCTATATATGTATTATCATTATTATTGTTATTGTCGTTATTACTATCGTTACTTTGTAATAAACATATCAAAGATACGTGGTGTGAGACAAAAGTCACCAAATGTACTTAACAAAGTCGACTGGAAGTGTCACTGGGATATCAATAATAATAATTAGTGGTTATTTATATAGACGGTAATAGTTCTGTCATTCCCTAGGGTCGATATTAAGACTTCAGTTAGCAATATTAGGAACGTAATTATTGTTTTTAGTTATGTTCATCCCCTAAATACTATGAATTTGAAATTTACTTAAAACCCATTTTGTTTAGTTCTCATAATATCCGTTTCATTACCGGGAGGGGGTTTCTGTAATTACGAGATTAAGGGGTTTGGACACTTATACAATGGAACGTACCGTTTTCCCAGTAACGTCTATACTGACTCAATTCCTAGAACTCTATCCTTCCACTAGGGCGTAGTAGACACGTCCACAGGGGTTTAGTGTTCACAGGAATATTCTTGTCCTACCTTCCCAATACTCTTTTTCTCCCTTTGTCCTTCTACGATACGACGACCGAAACTTCCACTTCCTTCGTCGGTGCTCGATTCCTAACATCTTCGTCCTTTTCCCTTTCCTTGTCTAAGAGGAGTTATCGGAGATCTTCTTTGTATCGGGACGACTGTGGAACTGAAATCGGACTACTTTAGATAAGACCTTAAGACTGAAGGTCTTGACATTCTGTTATTTTCACAACGAAATTTAATGATTTAACCACCGTTACGTCGTCGTTGTCCTTTGCTTAATTCGTACTTAGGACCAAATTATAAAACAAAGTAATTCGTCATACTTTTTTATACCACGGGTACTCCTCCTCGAACCTCCTTATTTTCTCAGAGAAACCTCCGGTCAACACACACCAAAAATCAAACCGACAAAGAAACCAACGGACCCGAGAAGCGTGTGTCCAAATCAACGGGGTACCGTACACCCTAGAATCAAGGGACCGGTCCCTAGCTTGGGAGTAGGGAATGTAACCGTCTACCTAAGAATTGACGACCTGGTGGTCCCTTCAGGGGGTCCTCTCAGAGAAACCTCCTCGGGTGAGACACCCTCGATAAGTGGGCGCTTCAATCGTCTCCCCGGCAGGTGTGATCTAGAGTGAAGATTGTGTTGACATTCAGGTCCCTCAAGGGATTTGACGAGACTCAAACTATTGAGAGGTCTTCCGAAGTATCTTGAGGACTCTCGACGACATGAGTACCAATATGAAATACTGTCCCCTTTCCGTGCAATTTTAGCCGGTTCTCTTGTTTGTGATCCCTTCTCAATCTTCATAGTTTACGATGTACGGTAACGAGAGAGGGACAACTCGACGTCTGTCAGAGAGAAATTCATGACTACACACCGTCATGACTACACGCCGTGCTACTGACGGAACCGTCTCGAAAGTGACCCCGAGGTAGTCCATCCGGACTAGCTGACTGACCGGTCAACGAGTGTACCAACTAGAGTCAAAGATTCCGTTGACTATGCTGAAATGAGTGTTTGAGGTGAGAGAGAAGAAAACCAGAAAGACTAGTGAGGGTTGAGAATTATGATAGACCACACCGGTTGGAGGTGGGATTTAGTGTCAGAATCTGATGCACCGAACTAGATTTTCGGGGTCTGGTCGTTTCTACGAGGACGGTGTATACAGAGAATGTTCCGGGGTCTCCAACGGAGACTCTTCGACTTCGAAAGTCTGGGAGAGAAACCTGTTTCGATTTAAGAAATGATGTGTGTGTGTGTGTGTGTGTGTGTGTGTGTGTGTGTGTGTGTGTAGTTCGACACAAATTTCCCACTCCCCCTTATAAGAACCTCGTTTGTTTTCCTCTATTCTGTATCTTTCGTCGTACTTGTTTCCGTTTTTACAAACACCATAAAGATTTCTTGTTTTAATCGTTACCCGACATCAAACTTATATCCTATGACCCGTAAACCCTCCACCCTCAGGACTTCTTTTGACTAACGTTGCCGGGATTACGGTCTATTTCCCCCAAACAAGGTTCTCGACCCCGTGAACCTTCTGAAAGACCGTCCCTCACTATATTTGTTTCTTAGGAAAACGTTACATTTATCAGTAGAGGGTGAAATACAAAATACTCAAGTACGAAAACAGATAACTTCGACAAAAAAAATTACCCCGTGAAACATAAATATTCCTTCCTTCTTTAAGAGAAAAAGACGTCATTACGACTGTTGTCTCAGTCTGTCAGACTTGTCTGGTCTGGTCCGATTCAGGATCGCACGTCCTGACTTTGAAACACCGTCCCGACCCGGTCGTCCTGACGAAGGGGACTGAAGAATAGTAGATCTTTTACTCCGTATTGATCTTCTTTAGGGTCCCTACGGTTCCCTCTCGACCGGAATTTCACCTGAAGACCGTTTATCGGGTTAGACGTGTACCGATCTGAATTGTCACACAATCACCGAGTGAGTACAGACTGAGACACTGGGGTACCTGACATTGGGCGGTTCGAGGAGACAGGTACCCGAAGAGATCCGTTCTCATGACCTCACCCAACGGTGAAGGAAGAAAACTGAGTCCTAGAAGGGTCGGGTCCCTAGTTTGAACCCAGAGGACGTAACATCCGTCTAAGAAATGGTAAACTCGATGTTCCTTTCGGTCTAAAAATTTTTTGGAATATAATTTGAATCAATAAATTAGAAATAAAACGAGGGGCCTCTCCAGTATACGAGGTTACGACCCAAATGGTCCACCGTGATATGAACAGACCTCTTAAGGTACCTCTCTCCTCGGACCGTCCGATGTCAGGTACCCCAGTATTTCTCAGTCTGTGCTGACTCACTGATTCTAAAAGTGAAAGTGAAACACTACCAGTTCTGGGTCTCTATTAGTCTTTGAGTGACAGAATCGGTCGAATCCGACGATGTTGTTTTGTGTGTCTGATGCACTGAACTTATTGTTCGTAAAAAAAGAGTAACAGAATGGCAGACTCTGTAGGTACTAGTTCCACACCCGTCTAAGTCAAGAACCACTCCTGGAAAGAGAACCGAACGTTTGTTGGTGGAAGAACGAGATAGGAGTATACCAACCTCTTTCCCTTTCTACTTCCCTCTCTTTCTTGCGAAACCACAGAGAAGGATAAGATTACTTCCGTGATTAGGGTAGTACCCCAGGGGTGGGAGTACTAGAGTAGCTCGTGATTAATGGAGGGTTCCCGAATAGAGGATTGTGGTAGTGTTACTCCCCAATCCTGAAGATGTGTGCTTAAACCTTCCCTGTGTTGATTGGGTATTGTGAGTGGTAAAAAGAGGTCAGTCGAATCTTCACAGGTACCGCCAAAGGGTGTGTTTACTTGTACTAAAATACAGTAAATGAAAAGCGTTGTTCGAACAAAGATGTGTTTTCGATTGAATATCCGTTGAAGGTTAACTCTTTTAGTGTAATACGCGAAGGATATCTCTTCTGACGTCCTAAAGTTACGGATTCTTGTACGGATTTATGAACCAAGTGGAAGATATACTATAATACGTATAGAAGGTAGATTAAATTTTTAAAAAATTAAATTAATTACTTAAATAAATTAAAATTGTACATTTTGTCCTTCTCGTTATGAAAGAAAAAGGAGGACTCCTCCGAAGCGTCCCAAAACACCCTTGGTCCCTCATGGGAAGACTACGGATACAGTATTCGAAAGAGATGGAGGAAATATGAAATTATTTTGAAATAATGTGTTCTCGAGACTCGTTAGTTCGGAGCAGAGACCGGGGTCTAACTTAAGAAGAGGAGGCCCCCGGTTCTTAGGGCCGCAGCACTAAGTTGTTGTTGGAAAGTAGAACCCCCGAGTAGGCCCTAGGAAGTCCTGTTCCATTCCTACGAACCTCGAGATCAAGAAACAAGAGAATCGTTTGTGCAAAAGACGACACGAAATGATTGAGATACCACACGAACACACTTACTTACTGTACGGGACACCCTTCGTTCACTCCTCGGAACGAGACGCCAAGGCGTCACTAGAGTATGCCGAATACCGTCTTTGGACAGCCCCCAAATATGGTTGGACGGTTACGGTTCTCCGTGGGTTACAGAGGAAACCCTTGACCGGTCTTTACCCGTTTCACACACCTGGCTTGAGAGTAAAGAGTCAGTTTGAAAAGCCAGAGAAACTGGTAAAGTATTGAAGAACCCTTAATCTTCATGATTGGATTAGATAGTATCTAAACCTAGTATCTGAAAGTTCCCTGAACACTAGATATGAGAACGCCACATGACACCGAATCCAGGGTTTGAACCTAACCATCAGTTCTTTCGCAGATCGGAACGATCCTTACCCTTCAAGCCTTTGATCTACCTCGAGATCGAGGTTCTTGTAGAGACTCCAATTTCCGATGAGTCTGACCCTGACATTACCCAAAAAAGGAAACCATTGCGACCGAGAATCACCTGGTCTCCTCCGAGATTATGACCACACCACTACGAACTTTTCTTGTAGAGTCGAAAACAAGTATAGTCAGAAGAACACCAGTCTTTATATGAGTCCCAGCACGTGTCCGTGAGTCCACTACTTACAAAGGGGGTCACCAGAATCGAACCCTCCGTAAGGCCTCCCAATGAGACTGACGTGGGGCCCACCGTAGTCTCCGTTCGTTCCAATTTGCACTTCTCGACCTGTAGTCCATCTCTACGATAGTCCAGATGGGGACCATGTAGGGGTGGGGTAGAGTCACCACCTTGGTCCTCCCAGCTCTGCTGCGGACGCAACCATTCCCTATCTGATTCAGGCTGGTCCTTCCTTTTCGAAAACCACATTTCAGACAGATGTGGGGGTAGATCCCGTCCCTCCCTGCGGAGGCCATCTTTTTACCGTGACCAGCGAAAAAAAGAGAGAAGGTCTACCCTCGATTGTTAAGGTCGGAGTGAGGAAACTTGACATAGGACTTTTTGACCCTATCTAAACTAGGGGTCCCGAATTTCTTCTGTGTGGACCAGAAGGATACACTATGACGTACCGGTGCCATAGGTAACCTCCTGCCACTTGCCACCGGCGAACCTCCCAGAGAATTCATATTATGACAAAATGTTAATCTGGCCAAGACATTCCTTGTTCCCTTCACCCATCTTCATCGTATACACAACGGGAAAAAGAGAGACGTTTTATATGGTCTGAATACAGGATTCCCACCGTTGGGTGAGGTCATGAGAACGGACCTTTTAGGGTACCTACCTCCTCGGACCATCCGACGTCAGGTACCCCAGCGATCCTCAGTCTGTGTTGACTCGCTGAAGTGAGAAGTGAAAGAAGTGAAAAGTGAAAGTACGTAACCTCCTCCTTTACCGTTGGGTGAGGTCACAAGAACGGACCTCTTAGGGTCCCTGTCCCTTCGGACCACCCGACGGCAGATACTCCAGCGTGTCTCAGCCTGTGCTGACTTCACTGAATCATCATCCCTCATGACTCCTTTAGTATTTATTACCATGAAAAACAGATATGCTGTGTTGTAACAAAAGTAGAAGTCCCTCCAAACACCCGGAGGACCTAGACGAGTTCCTGGGGAGTCACTCTTTAAGACGGGGTACTTCTCGGAGACCCCTTTGTTTCTTAAGATTCTGGACCCCAGGTATGAGTGTTCTTAGAATACCATATGAACTACTCCGTTCAATTCGTGTTTCTACTAAGATCTTCCTTAAAAGATCTAATTCGTTTAATTCTTTTGTTTTGTCTAAAAGTCAATTTACACTTAAAATCTATTTGTTCCTTACTAAAGACAGTCGTATTCATACAAGGTCTACAGCGTACTGTATGAATATGAATTTTTTAATAAACAAGGAATAGACTTTAAGTGTAAATTCACCCACAGGACATAAAATAAACCCTTAGGATACGTATTCAGTTTACTCTTATACTTGAGAAAACCTTGGGTTTTCTCTCTTGTAGAGTCACCAAGAGTTCTCTCCTACGACTCCGTCTCAATCCTCCCGTTTCTAAATCCTACGTCCTTTCGGACACTTTCCTTTGCCCTCTTTCGTCCCAACCTACCCCTCGGTAGTCTACCGCTACAGTTAGACTGGTTCCGAGGTGGTCGTCTTCGTTCTCGAGACTGTTACTTTGTCGGGGACCCCTCAGGTCCGACTCGTCTTTCCTGATCTCAAAACATGTGACTCGACGACTCAGAGGAGGATTGAGGTGGGTCTCATCGAAGGAAGGCCCGGTCGGTGACTACGACTTTTAAGGTAGTAATACAGTGGTAACTTGTTGTTCTCTTTTGACCGATCGAGGAGATGGAAAGAGTTATGATGTAAAAATAATTTACATTAATATCTTCTCACAAATGGTTTTTCTCCAATTTTGGGTCCAAATGTTGTTATATATCCCATACTAGAATAAAACAACTGTGTACATCAACATAGGTACAAATATATGGAAAGACGTGTATGTGTGTGTAATCCCTCTGTCTCTCTCCCCCTCTACCGTTCCACCCTCTCTGTCTCCCTGTCTCTCTCTGTCTTATACGTGTTTTATAATTGCTATTAATAGACTCACCACTATAATAACTCTAAAAACAAACAACAAAAATTATTTAAGATTTTAAAGATGTTACACGATCCCAATAAAAGCATAATGTTTCAAATTCAAATTTTTTTTAAAAAAAATTTGGTGATAATATGAAGAACAAGAAAGGAAGGGACGAGTGTTCTTAATTTGTAATAAAAATGTGTAAAATAAATTTCGTATCAACCTTGAGTCGTATCCTATCGTCTCTACAGTCGGGAATGAAGTAGGATGACCTCTTTCACCAGATTCGTAAAAGACTCCTAAGAGGAAAATCTTGGGATATGTAGTGACGTCACTGTCGTTCGTTTGGACTATTTACGACCACCAGTGTTGTCTTTACTAGAAATGAAAAAAAAAAAAAAGGGAGATATCTTCTCCTTTCATTCACCGTCGAAAGTGGAACGGTGGTAAAGGGAAGATAAAGAGTATAAATCAGAAGTGAGACCTCCCGTTTTTTGTAGTGTAATGATATATTTTGTGGAACTCAAGACGGTCCCTGTAAAAATCTAATTTCTGGATCTACACCTTAAAATTTCAAATACTTTCAAAATAGATAGTCCCTACAATCTACTGAACAAGTATTTTATACTTTTGTAGATGTAAATAGAACTTCTTTACGATACCAAAAGAACCTTGTATATTTTATGACGGAACCTTGTATATTTTATTTTCTTCTTTAATTTATGAGAGTTCTTTTCCTCTCTTTTATTCCAGAATAAATCAAACCTACGGACGTCAACTATGGTATTTCGGACAGTAAAAAAGAAAAAAAAGAGTAAAATCCGTCTTCTGTATTTTATTCCGTTTTGACCTTTCTTCCTTCTTTCTTTTACCGACGTAACGAGTACTTAATACAAAAGTGACCTTTTTGGTCATTCCCTTTTGACTTTTGGAAAGTTTCCGGTTTCTTAGACGAAACGAGGAAATAGGGACCACCTCTTCCCATACAGAAGGGTCTCCAGGTTTCCCTTTCAAGAGTTGGACGGAGGAAGATCTGAGGTTAGTCTAACTGTTGACGGTACCAAAGGTTTTGATATTGTAGGTCGAAACCCATCCTTTCAAACCTGTAAACAGATTACTCTGTCGGTTATGGATGAGACACAGTCCGTGGTTCCGCGATTCCTACGTCTGACACTCTCCGGACGAAGGCTCCTCTTCGTCCAATGTCCTAGCGACTCTAAGGAAGGAAGTATATTAAAGGAGTGTCCCTAGTCTTAACCTTCCATCGATCTTAGGTTCACTTGATTACCAAACCGGTTTATATTTCACTCGTTTTTGGTTTTTCATCCGAGGGATGAGTCGGGCCCCCTTCTTTACGACCCTTCCGAAGGACCCCCTCCCCCAATGAATCGTCTCAGAACTCCCTGTCCTTCCTCCACCTGTCTATCTCCTTTCGACCCCCCTCGTGGTGCGTCCTCCCACGACGTGGTCCCCTTCTCAGGAGCCTCTTGCACCCCCTACTCCGTCGACCTTTACGACAGCCACCTCCCGCCTCTAACGAGACGGTCCCACTGGTCCCGCGCCCCTCCACGACTTCCTCGGGCACGTCTCCCGGACCGTGTCGACTAAGTCCTTGGGTTCCTCGGTCCCTTCCCAAACGTCGTCTTCCCATAGAACTAGTCTAGACTCAAAATCTTTTCCTAGAACTGTCGTGGAGTCCCGTACCCAAACTCCAACCTACAACCGCCTCTCCCCGTTCGACTTGTTCCTCTCTTTCGTACTTCACAATTCAGCGAAGTCAGTACAGAGAAACGGTGGGGCACCTGAGGAGACAGGTACCCTAAAAGGTCCGTCCTTATGACCTCACCCAACGATAAAGGAGGAGGTCTTGTTCCTCTTTCTGCCCCGGATGAGAATACGGGTCTTGACTCCGACATCCCTATCTTCCTCCTCTACCCAAGACTCTTCCGTTCTCACCTTCTTGACCCTTTGTTTAGTTCGTCCGAATCGACTTCCTATGTAGACGACCCAACCCATACTAAGATCTTACTGAGGGTTCAAAGACCAAATTCGTTGACTCCCTGTCATCACAGTAGGTGATTCTATTTATTATTTCTCGTCCGTCCAAACTTCCCGTCCTTCCTGCCACTAAAACTAAAACTTGTGTGATTCAAAGACAACACTCCATCTAGCATAAAGGTCTCTAATAGGGTTGGAATAGAGTACGTGGTGTACGAGAATATTGTTACACTGAGATTATACAGGTGGTGACTCTCAGATACAAGGAAGAGGGATTTATACCCACCCGGAAACACTGACGATTCTGGTTGTCTTATACTACCTTAACTGTGATTCACTGGAGATTCGAACGTAGTATTTTTAAAGTACGTAAAACATGGAACGACGGAACCCCACGAATGAGAGTCCTGGGTCGACGGTATGACATTCCTTCAGGTTGACCATGGTCGATCTTTCTGGTGTACCTCTACGGGACACGACCAGTAGATCTGTTGTCGGGTCGACTCCAGGGTCGGTTGTCCTTGTAGTTGGTGGTCTATACGCTCACTTTTGTATAGACCTATTAAGGTACAGGTTTGACTGTTCGACAGGGTTGGAACTGAGAAGGGTCATCTCCAGGGACTGTAATGTCTAGTCAATAGGGACACCACAGTCGAAACTTTAGGACTGGGTGTTTTAGACACTCGTAGTATTTCGTCAACAAAATGTGGTGATGTAAAAGTCGACCGAGCAATTATGGACCTTGTTAGACACACTCTCTACAAGTGGACTTATCCAGGTCACGTCTCGACCGACACACATGACCTCGAGTGTCGAGTCCAAGTCGACCTTTACAACTTGACCCGTAGTAATTGTGTATCTAATAGTGACTTCTAATAGTTATGTCCCCGAGAAAATCCTTCACAGAATTCATTCTTCTATTCTTCCCACCCAGACGTGGAGAGTCTTATAACCTTTATTTTCGTTTTTATTTGTTTACCCTGGATTAATTTGAAATTTCGAAAGCGTGTTGTTTCCTTTGATATTCGTTTCACTTTTCTATCGGAAGTCTTACCCTCTTTTATTATCGTTTACTTCGTTGCCTGTTTGTTGATTAGAGTTTTTATATGTTCGTTGAAGACGTCGAGTTAAGGTCTTTTTATTTACTGGGTTAGTTTTTTATCTGGTTTCGTGATTTGTCTGTAAAGAGGTTTCTTCGGTATGTCTACCGTTTGTTTGTGTACTTTTCTACGAGTTGTAGTGAATAATAGTCTCTTTACGTTTAGTTTTGGTGTTACTTCATGGTAGAGTACGGTCAGTCTTACCGACGCTAGGTTTTCAGATGTTCGTTATTTACGACCTCTCCCACACTTCTTTTCCCTTGGGAGAATATGACAACCACCCTTACGTTTGATCATGTCGGTGATACCTCTTGTCACACCTCTAGGGAATTTTTTGACCTTTATCTTGACGGTATACTGGGTCGTTAGGGTGAGGACCCGTATGTGTGGCTCCTTTGGTCTTACCTTTCTCTGTGTACATGGGCTCACAAGTAACGTCGTGACAATTATTATCGGTCCTGTACCTTCGTTGGATCTACAGGTAGTCGTCTACTCACCTATTCTTTCGATACCATGTATATGTGTTACCTTATAATGAGTCGGTAATTTTTCTTATGTAAACTTAGTCAAGATTACTCCACCTACTTTGACCTCGGATAATATGTCTCACTTCATTCGGTCTTTCTTTTTGTGGTTATGTCATATGATTGCGTATATATACCTTAAATCTTTCTACCATTGCTATTGGGACATACGCTCTGTCGTTTTCTCTGTGTCTACATATCTTGTCGGAAAACCTGAGACACCCTCTCCCGCTCCTACCCTACTAAACCCTCTTACCGTAACTTTGCACATATAATATACACTTTACTTAGCGGTCAGGTTCAAACTACGTACTATGTCCTACGAGTCCCGACCACGCGACCCTACTGGGTCTCCCTACTCTACCCCTCTCTCCACCCTCCCCCAAGTCCTACCCTTTGTGAACATGTGGGTACCGTCTAGGTACAACTACATACCGTTTTGGTGATGTTATAACATTTCATTAATCGGAGGTTAATTTTATTTATTTAAATATAATTTTTTTCTTCCCACCCAGACCTTAGATTCTGATATATAAACCCCTCGTGAATCTTTTTTTCTTACGTCTTCTTCGATTCTCATTATGACCAGACGCATGTCTCATCTTTACTTTTTATTGAACTTCATAAAGTCCTTCTCTAAACTGTCACTTTCATAATCAACGAGTTAGGACCCACTGAGAAACTCTGGGGTACCTGACATCGGGTAACCCGAGGTGGTAGGTGTCTTAAGAGGTCCGTCCTTATAACCTCACCCATCGGTACGGGAAGAGGTCCCCTAGAAGGTCTGGATCCCTAAGAGGTCCCCTAGAAGGACTGGGTTCCCAACTTGGGTCCAGAGGATGTACCGTCCGTCTAAGAAATGTTAGACTCCGTGGTCCCTTCGGTCATCTCTAAATCCAAGAATACTTTAATGACCTTTCTGACCAGCAGACGAGGATCGACGGTATCGACACCACGTCGAAGTCTCTCGACGACGGTGGAGGGTCTCCTGTTCCTAGATGTCTCTTAAGAAAAGTTGGAGGGGCTAGGTAGAGCCGGAACTGGTGACCCACCCGTACCTCTGACGACGTCTTTGAAGAGAAACGTCGGGGCACGGAGAAAACAGCGATATCCCCCTCTTCTTACTGTAAGTGAAAGATTTAGGTTGCTTTCGTAGAGTACCGTAGGTCTCACGTTTACACCAGGTCCTGAGACCTCGTTCTCTTACCTCTCTTTACGTGGGGTCCGAAGAGGATGATCTTTCGTATTTCCCCCCACCTCCTCCGTCACTCTTACATACGACTAACGTTTTTTTGTTTGGTTTGACTTGGTATGCGTTGGGTTCCCGACAGGTTTTCTTATCCCATCGACTTTCATGTCTTATGTTAGGTGGAAGTTTCAGTTCAGTCCTGCACTTTAACTCACCACCTCCCGTCACCGAATACCTCGGGTCGTTATGACTTAAGGCTAGGGGTTGACTTAGTGCCCCGAGTGGTGAAAAGGACCGAGGACAAAGGAGTTGACAGTTTGTCCCTTCTTTTATATTTGTAATGTCACAACCAACGACCCTCTTAACTTTTGTTATGTGTGACCCACAACTCGTCTCAAACCTTGTACCGTCGTCTGTGCCACCGGAACTAACAAGGGCTCCACTCCCCAGGCCGTACTGAGGGAGGTCGTCACCCCTCAGGACGGGTACACACTCTAAGGTAGATTGAGTCACCGTTCAGGTCACCACCTCGTCTTCGAAAGACTTACCGTGAACCAGTCTGAAATAGGTTGTCGGGAACTAAAATTGTGTTGAAATCTCTAGAAATCTTTTTTCCACCGACCACCGAGTCTGTCATTTCTCAAACGGGTGTCACACCCTCTGGACCCATTTTAGGGACTCAACCCTTCTAGGGGACCTCCTCGCGTACCAATGGGTGAGGTCATAAGAACGGACCTCTTAGGGGTACCTGTCTCCTCGGACCGCCCGATGTCAGGTGCCCCGACGTTTCTCGGTCGGTCTGTGCTGGCTTACTGATTCGTATCGTATATAGGAGAAATTCTCAATCAAAGTTGTGTCTGAACCTTCCCACCTTTCTTTCACCCGGTTTTGTTCTTTCTCGCGGATTCTCGAGTTTAAGTGTCGTCTACTATTACTTGACGTTCAAAATCGTGCTAAAGAAGGTAACGTTCGAACAGACTAGGATCCGCTCCTCCGAACGAATCGAAACGTATAGAACACTTACGGTCGGACAGAGACGAAGGTTCACCCAATAAAGATGTCAACTTAATAGGAGGTTTTCTACCTGGTCTTCTTTATGTCACACATCATAGGCTCTTCCGAACCGTATCACATCAGCTTTCTCGTATCGACCTAAGTCTAGGTCCGCTACGATGAAAATTTGACCCAGTTGTGTCGATGTAAGACTTGGAGAGACTCGGACAAAGGAGTGAAAATATAATTTTTTTGGTTGGTTGGTTTGTTTGTTTTTTCATGATTGATGGACCGTCCTAACGACACTTCTACTTTATTTTAATCATTTCGTACCCTCGACGGTAAATGACTGTGCACACACGGCCTACGACGCGATTCACGAAATGTAGGCAAGTCAAGTCAGCGAGTCAGCACAGGCTGAGACGCTGGGGTACCTGACGTCGTGTGGTCCGGAGGGACAGGTAGTGGTTGAAGACCTCGGACGAGTTTGAGTACAGGTAGCTCAGTCACTACGGTAGGTCGGTAAAGTAGGAGACAGTATGGGAAGAGGAGGACGGGAGTTAGAAAGGGTCGTAGTCCCAGAAAAGGTTACTCAGTCAAGAAACGCAGTCCACCGGTTTCATAACCTCAAAGTCGAAGTCGTAGTCAGGAAGGCCACTTATAAGTCCTGACTCAAGGAAATCCTAACTGACCAACCTACAGGAACGTCAGGTTCCCTGAGAGTTCTCAGAAGAAGTTGTGGTGTCAAGTTTTCGTAGTTAAGAAACCACGAGTCGAAAGAAATATCAGGTTGAGAGTGTAGGTATGTACTGGTGACCTTTTTGGTATCGGAACTGATCTACCTGGAAACAGCCGTTTCATTACAGAGACGAAAAGTTGTACGATAGATCCAACCAGTATCGAAACGAGGGTTCCTCGTTCACAGAAAATTAAAGTACCCACGTCAGTGGTAGACGTCACTAAAACCTCGGAGGTTTTATTTCAGACAGTGACAAAGGTAACAAAAGGGTAGATAAACGGTACTTCACTACCCTGGGCTACGGTACTAGAATCAAAAGACTTACAACTCAAAATTCGGTTGCAAAAGTGAAAGGAGAAAGTGAAAGTAGTTCACCGAGAAATCACGAAATATATGTCAATGAATTAAATTAGGAATCTTATTCGGGTTTTCCTAAACGATAAAGATTAAACATCCATTCCTTTGACTCCAAATTTCTTTAATTCATTGAAAGGGGTTTAGTCGGTCTATGATATACACGAAATCTCCGTCCTAAACTTGGGGACAACTACCTTCCCAGACCGTTCCCAGACCGTATTTCCTTCATGAGTCCTTACCTTTTACAATGATAGGTCGGGTGGGGAGTAAGCTATGTGGAGATTGACTAAGTCTCTCACTGAACGGTTCCCCGTGGCCTCCACAACTTTGAATTTGGAGGACTAAGACTCAGATCGCGAAAAAGAGAATTGGATTTGTCAGGAGTGACATAGTTTAGAAAAAGACCCTTCTGATTTGAACTTCGAATCTGTCCGACCTGTACTTGGTAGGGTACACGCACCGTTATCGAGGGAGACGACCGGAGTTTCTCTTGACTGGCACCGAGAGACCGACAATCCTGAAAACCAGAGTCGTCTCAAACTAATGGGAGCTGAAGGAGGAAGTAATCTTTTTCGCCGCCCGCCCCCACCCCCCGTGAGAATACAGAGAATAAATGCAATAATGTTCTTTCAGTGACAGCCAGAGACATTTGGAACACTGGGATGAGTCTGCCCGTACCTGGGCCAGAATCCCCAAGATTGTACAAGAAGGTCCGGGGAGAATTTTTCTACAGGAAAAGTAGTATCCCTTGACTTTACGTTTTCATCCTTCAGTTCTCTATGGGCCTTATTGTCCTTTCAAACCGGAACCTCATGTTTTACTTCGTCCCGCTTCCGATTGTCTCAAAACGACTGTTTCCAGACATATCAGTTTCGATACCAAAAAGGTCATCAGTCCGTACCTACACTCTTAACCTGGTATTTCTTCCGACTCGCGACTTCTTGACTACGAAAACTTGACACCACAAACTCTTCTGAGAAATCTTAGGGAGCCTGACGTTCCTCTAGGTTGGTCAGGTAAGATTTCCTTTAGTCAGGACTTAAAAGTGACCCTCCTGACTACAACTTCGACTTTGAGGTTTCATTACAGGTTTCATTACAGAGACGAAAAATTATGTGACGGATCCAAACAATGTCGAAAAGAAGGTTCCTCACTCGTAGAAAATTAAAGTACCGACATCAGTGGCAGTCGATAAAACCTCGAGTTCTTTTATTTCAGAAAGTGACTAAGGTGACAAAGGGGTAGTTATACAGTACTTCACTATCTTGGCCTACGGTACTAGAATCAAAAGACTTACAACTCGAAATTCGGTCGAAAAAGTGAGAGGAGAAAGTGAAAGTAGTTCTCCGAAAAATCAAGGAGAAGTGAAAGACGGTATTCCCACCACAGTGGACGTATAGACTCCAATAACTATAAAGAGGGTCGTCAGAACTAAGGTCGAACACTAAGTAGGTCGAGTTGTAAAACGTACTACATGAAACGTATATTCAATTTATTTATCCTACTGTTATATGTCGGAACTGTGTGAGGAAAGGGTTAAACTTTAGTCAGACAAAAAGGTATAGACCAAGATTGACAACGAAGAACTGGACGTATTTCCAAAGAGTCCTCCGCCCATTCAACCAGACCATAAGGGTAGAGAAATTCTTAAAAGGTGTCAAAAAACACTAGGTGTGTCAGTTTCCGAAACCGTATCAGTTACTTCGTCTACAAAAAGACCTTAAGAGAACGGAAAAGATACTAGGTCACCTACAACCGTTAAACTAGAGACCAGACCAAGGAAACGGAAAAGATTTAGGTCGAACTTGTAGACTACGTTCCGGGAGAATAGAGTCGAGACGACTCAGTTAGACTCGGGAAACACGAAGATGTATATAGTGTCTTTGGTCTATGCAAGAGGTCCCCTCTTTAGGTCTTAGAGAACCTTAGACTGAGGTCTCCAGTTTATCTGTCACAAGTCACTAATGATGTATGAGTAACAAATTATAATACTCGTTGACAATCACAATGATTTACTACCTGTGTGACTACCAGTTCAAGGACGAAGTGACTCCCAAATTCCTCTGTAATACATATTCACACATGACGTACCACGGACGGTGAGTCTGTCGTTCTTATTATGTCAGTGATCTTGTTTTTTGTTTTGATACGGTGACACAAGGGTCCTGGTCAGGTTCGAGAGATTAGAGGAGTGAACGAAGGTGTCTAGTCCGTGAGTGTCCGAAAAATCGTAATCTTAGACTAACGAACCGCAAAGTAGGGGTCACGGTTAGTGGACGGGAGTCATTACGACCTTAGTAGTCGGAAGAGGACCGTAACCTTTGTTTGGACAGTAAAATTTGTAAAGGGGGTAGTTAGGAGAACGTTAATGGTTCTCTTAAACGAAAAACGGAAAATAAAAGTTTAATCTCCTTTAAGTGGTTTTGAAAAGGAACTATCGTAAGAAGGACTTTTCTTCTATCCCAAGGTCCAAGGTCTCTCCTTTCCTTGAGGTAATGTCGGAACTGTCTTAGACGGTCATCGTCGGTCTCCACCAAAAGACAGAATGAATCCACCGTAAAAGTGGTTACCCCTGGTCCGTTTCAGGACGACTATATATATCCAGTTGTCGTCAAAACATCGATGTTGTTCCGACTGACTTAAACATATTAACAAAGTAGGTTTCTCCAGTTGACCAATTCCCGTGTCTGACTCTGTCAGGACCCGAGTATCGGGGTAGTCAGTGGAAGAACGATCTGTCAGAATCCGTTAAACAATTAAAGAAACTCAAGAAGTTGGGGGTTTTATCCCTATTACTATTGTTCTAGAGAGGACGGTTAAGAACACCCCCAAGATCTTCTATAATTTCCCTTTGAACCCAGAGACATAGACCGTGTTTCGTTCGTAGTCAACAAATAAATTGTTTTTAATCAACGTGTCGATGATACACGACCCGCGACTGGGTGCAAGACCCCTAAGTCCTCACTTACTTTCTCGAGGGTCGAGAGACTCTGGGGTGGGAGATCGACCCTCTGTGTCTGCGATTTGAATGTTCGATCTTGTATAGACCTCACCACGCGACACTTCGGTCTCGTCTCAGTCACGAAACTCTGTGACCCCCCGTAACAAAAATTGTCTCCCGTTCGACGACGACGACGACGACGACGACGACGACGACGACGACGACGACGACGAAAAAAAAAAAAAAAAAAAACTATCCCTTCGGTAGAGACCCTTTTGCCGTAAACCCTTCTCTGGGCTCACTTCAATCCTCTGTTCGGACTCCTATGGTGTCCTTCTCACAAGATTCTTCCTTCAGTCGCTCACGGTCCGGACGTCGTCCGCTCGACGTCACTCCCCCGACGCCCCTCAGTCTTCACCGACCCTCGGGCGTGTGCGCGACCCCGTTCGCTCCGTACCCGTCGTAGTCAGTCACTCACCCCTTCCGTACGCCGGGTTTCTCGGTCAGAGGAAGACGAACCGGGAAGAAGGGTGGACGTAAGTCTTTATTGGAAGTTTTAGTAAGGTAAAGTACTGGTAGGTGGTAGAAGAACTGAGACCTCTTCCATTTCAGAGTCCCCTTTGACCTAGAACCTTATAGGCCAACTCTCGTCCGTAAACTTGTTTGAGGTTAGGTCGTGAGAAGGACGGGAGAGGTAAATCACGACAAGGATTACAATACTTATAATTCATGAAGGATTCTCACTGAGTAACAGAAATGACGGGCCCTCCCAACACGTTAATAAGTTAACTTTTCGAATGGCTAATCTGAACCTCTTTAGATCTGAAACGAATAGATTGTTTATACTTTCGACGTAAAGTGGAAAGGGTCCCGGTTTTTGATCAATAACTAACGGACTAAAGGAAGTCCTGTGTCTTCACTCATAAAATAAAAGTTTGAACTCTTTTTAAAGTTTCGTCTTTCAGAAGGATTTTTGTCTTTGGACAGATAGTCTTTACACAGACTACTGTAGATTGTCTGACTACTTCGATGTCCTTAGGAGAAGAACATAGTCTCCACCTTAGAACATCCTATAAAGTTTGATTTAGATTGGGTACACACATATGCACACACACTCCACGCACGCACACATATGTGTAATGTCGGTTAACTCATGTGTCAGCCCTGGTTCCACGCCTGCCACGTTCTGCCGCTGTATCCAAGGACAGTGGTCATCGAACGTCAGTTCAAGTGCCGGTAGTGATGGACTGTAAAGGTGTCTCGATTGTAGCCGGAGAGTGTCCGGACCTCTTTCGAAGACTAAGGGAAATCCTTTCCTAGAGGTCAAACCCAATTTTGTAATCGTCCACATCATAACCGGAAATAAGAATCTTTTTCAGTTTATTCGGTTTACTATTTGGTACTTAACCCAGATCTCATACCTAGACTTTGTTTTACTCCTACCTCTTTAGTAAGGAAAGTTGATGGACTTTTTAAGGTGGTCCCCTTTTCCTCAATATTTACAATGAATTCTAAGGTCTCGATTCATCAATATGCTCCGATATCTCTTTCCAAATACGGTCCGTCCGTGAACGGTTGACTGTTTCTCGACCTCTATTTTTTATAGAGGTCTTTGTAACTTTACTGTCATTACATTTATCGAGACATATACCTCCTATTTCCCGTAGTCTATTTGTATATTTATTGGTTCTTATCCTTCGTGACTGTATTAGTACTCATGAAGAGCGTATTTCTCTGGACCTAAAGACGTTTACTATAAATCAATCGATTTACACTTACATTATAACGATTCCGAATAGACTTCTCAGTCTTGTGTTTACTCTGTTCTTAATTTGGTCTGTACGACCGGTCTTACGGAAATTTTAGACAAAAGTCTCAGTATTTTTAACAAGCCTTTTCGGTCACTAGATTATTGACACCTTTTGGGTTTCGAGCATTATTTATAACAAATAGAGGTCAGAGTCGAGAATCAGACACTATGTACATGTATGTGAAACACTCAAAGAGTCGGAACTCCTACACGAGGAATTCTCAGTCTGGAGGTATTGCAGGGTCCTCGTGAAAGACGAGATTTTTGAAGAAGAAGATTTTTGATACTTGTGAGACTCTCGTCAGATCTAGTACAAAACTAGAGATTCTCGGGTTGAGGACCGTGTGTCATCTATTAGTCTTAGACGACCGACTTGTTTACCTGCTATTTCACCTCCTTGGCTTCCTCGGACTCGCTCTGTTACGACACTAGGGAGCAGGCTCTTGCCAGAGCGACCTGGAAGTCGAGGAAGTTTCTTGGTGGCAGGTGTCACCCTTTACTTTGTCCAGGGGTCGAACCTACCCCCGAGGTGAGATTGCGACGGCGGTAGTGAAGATCCTGATGGTAGTATTAGATCCTGAAGACAGAGAGAGGGTAGAGGAATTAGGTGAAAAAGATAGATAGGGAGAGACGACATCACCCAAAAGGTTGTATCGCAAAAGTACTGTCCCACTCGCCTATCTCGTCTCTCCATCTCCGACGGGTAGGTAGGTAAGTAGAAGTCAAAGGAGTAGACGATTTATCCTAATTATTATGATGGGTAATTATTCCGACAAACTTATAACAATAACGAAATATTCACGACTCTTTGTATTTACAAATAATTTATTTATTTTAGTAACTCTACAGAGTTTTCAACAATGAGTAATACGGAACTTTCACTTTCAACGAGTCGACACAGGTTGAGACGTTGGGGTACCTGACATCGGGTAGTCCTAGGAGACGGGTACCTTAAAAGGTCCGTTCTTATGACCTCACCCATCGGTAAGGGAAGAGGTCCCCTAGAAGGACTGGGTCCCTGACTTGTGTCCAGCGGACGTAACGTCCGTCTAAGAAATGGTAGACTCGGTGGACCCTTCGGGTTATAATACGGGACTCATTCATTCACATTCATTCACAATCAGCGAGTCAGTACGGGTTGAGAAACACTGGGGTACCTGACATCGGGTGGTCCGAGGAGACAGGTACTCTAAAAGGTCCGTTCCTATGACCTCACCCAGCGGTAGAGGAAGAGGACCCACTAATTACT
Source organism: Capra ibex (assembly GCA_006410555.1). Lineage (NCBI taxonomy): Eukaryota > Metazoa > Chordata > Mammalia > Artiodactyla > Bovidae > Capra > Capra ibex. The sequence continues at coordinate 1,147,183 of SJYO01041148.1, read as the reverse complement.
CTGTGCTAAAATATCTGTAATGTCGAGTGTTAAAAACTACTAACGTTTGATGAAATGATGACCGTAAACTTAGAACATTGCCATGTGATAGGGACCCGAACCACTACTTCCTGAACGTTTCAGGACGGAACTTTATGGTAAGTGTGTCTTTACACCAGTATTCTGTCGTATGGTGACCGTGTTCCAGACCCGACATTCTACCCGATGTCTTTAAACCGGAAATAAAATATGGACTTACAAGTGGACCCAGTTTAAAAGTTACTAGATACAGTAACAGTAACCTAAACATACCAGTAGTTTGACCCACTGTCACTAAATACTGAGACGCACGAGATGAAAAGACCCGAAGTAGTATTATAAACACGTATTGGTGTATCTCCTCCTAAAGTCATGTCCTGGCGAAGTCACAATTGGTTTGTACGGTAATGGAACTTGGACTTAGAGTAGTTTGTCGGTAGTTTCTAGACAAGACAGACCGAAACGCCGTGAAGTGTATAAAAGGCTGACAACGAAAGAGTGAGTTCTGAAGCTGGGCTCTTCTCTGAGTGTGAGGAAGGTTTCACCATTCAAACACTAGGGTGTAAGACCTACACGCTAGTGTAGGTCTTTACCTTAAACGTGCTCTCTATGTCTCAGTGTCCGTTGAACTTTGTACGAATGTCTATAACGGTTATACAAGTATACGTTAACTCAAAGTGTGACGTTTTAATCGTAGTTGACTTGGTAGACGAACGTCCTTATTTAAAAACTCAGTGGGAGCACTAAAATTTATGTCCCCGAAGGTAGACTCTGCGAATCTTAGGGACTTAGGAAAAGGAACCACAAAATTGTGATAAGGTAGTTGCGACTGATCTAGTCTCCCTTCACATGCGAAGTCCGGGTACCTGTTCGTCGTAGAGGGGTACCCTCCGAGTACCTGTGTCACCCGACAGGAATCCGCCCACCCCACTATCGGGGACTCACTCAACTTCCCCTTTATTAGAGTGAGACGCCCGGTGTCAAGAAATCTAGTTTCAACTCGTACACTAGACTGGAACCGGTCTGAGACAGACCCCTACGTCACTGCCAGTTCTAAACTCACGGACACCCTGTACGTACGAACAAATCCTGGGGCGGGCGGGGGACAGGGGATGGTCATGTCGTATATTTAGAAGAAATAAAGTCAAGGAGTGAAAAGTTTTCACTTCTTTCTCTTTTCGTCTACACAGCACTCTTCTGTCTAGTGAACCGTCCTCCCGCTCTTCGTCTCCCACCAGACTTCAGCGGAGCCAAGGATTGACGAGAGGACGGGGACGGGAACTCAGACACTTCCTTGGGCTCAGGAAGGTCGCAGTAGTGGAGGGAAGGGGAATCGGATCCACCTCACGCCAAGACCATATAAATTGGTTCATTGGGGACTGATCCTGTTTACCCACCCGTTTGTAGCTCCTTATGGCTGACGCGGTCGACGACGGACCCAAGGAATAACACCGCAGGCTCAGGACGAAAGTGTCTGGACAGCAGAGTCTACGCGGTGGAGCACCACGCCGTTTCTAGACGGAAAAAAAAGGGGTTCGACACCCCAGACACGACTTCTTTGGTCGATTAGTACTTAAAAAGGAAGCAATGAGTCAAAGTATTTATAAATCTCTCGTGGAAAGAACTCGACTGTGTGGACCTCTACGTGACTTCTACGAATTTATTATTTTGGTTCAGAGTCCTGAAGGGACCACCAGGTGCCAATTCTGAAACTCGAGGGTGACGTTCCCCGGACCCAAACTAGGGACCAGTCCCTTGATCTAGGGTGTATGACTTTAATTCTCAGGTGGACGGTGTTGATTTCTAGGACGTACGACGTTGTTTCTGGGTCGTGTCGGTTTTTTTTTTTCAGGAAATAGACATCCTCGAACTACGGTAATCCGATTTGTAGAAGAAGTTAGTCCGGACACTAAGTTCTTGTTTAAAGTAAAATTAAGATAGTTACTGTTTTTTTTTGGAAGGAAAGATTTGATACCGTTTATAAGATTATTCTTCGGAACTCTATAAAATTTTAAATCTTTAATCTATTAGTCTAGAGATTTTTCTTCTGAAGACTACCATAGGTATATTAAAGTGTATAGGTAATAAATATATCTTACTAACCCATAAATTTTTAGGTTGAATTTCAAAATACCGTTTTTTTTTTTTCGACGTGTAGTTTGAAAGGAAACGGAACCGTCACAAATTAAAGAAACGAGTTTTTTTAACAGATCGTAACGAAAACATAAAGACAGGTCCCGGGGTCTTAGACTGCGTCAACGATACTTTTGAGAAATGACCACGGAAAAGTGAGTCTTTCGTCGCACAAGAGTCTATAGTCCATGACTCCGAGACCCGTCTCCTTTCTCTGACTAAAACATAACATATGAGACTATTTCGACAAGGAATGGTGAATCTTTGTCCGTTCCTTTACCTCGTCTCCCTTCCCCCTTCTTTCCTCTCCGTGACTAGTGTCTTCTTTAATTTGGGTTTGTTTCCCGAGGTTTGTGTGCCTCGATAAAAGGAGGGTCGAGACGTGAAACGACTCACCATTCCACGACTTTATCTTCTCCGACCCTACAGAGTTCGAGACAGAGGGAGACCACTGGTAAGAATGATAGAAGCCTGAGGACGTTTCCGACGTCGGTAGGAACAAAAGGACTCTTCGACTTTGAGGTAACTATTTTTACGAGCCCAAGAAAGGAAAAGTTCTGAGCCTACCCTCAAAGTCGACCCCGCCGACGCCTTGTGGGTATTACTTACCGTGTACGGAGTCCAACTTCCAGTCACGGTGTCAAATGGTACTCCATGGGACACGTAGTGACTTTGGGAGACTCGGACGAAGGACAGCCATGGTACTTCGTCTCTCGACGTTCTTCGTCTCCAGAATGTCCGTCACCAACTCTATAGGGGTAGTCGCGAACGTGACACGGGTCGTGTCGCTGGTACGATGTCTCCACAACCAGTCTCCTTGACCTGACCCTACCTACTCCCGCTACCGAAGGACTGTTCGGTCCGTACACGTTCCTTCACAGTCGATACTTTCCTACTCCCACACATATTATCCTCAGCTCAAAGGTACATCCTTAAGTGTCGAGTATAAAATTTCAGTCTAGTATTCACCGTGTTTTCTATCTTTTGTATTTTTAAGGGGTCTAGAATCAGTGATCTTCCTAAATCTTCGAAGATAGAGTCCCTCTAAGACCTCAGAATGAGAAATCCGGTTTAGGACTAAGGTAGTGAAAAGTCAAACAAACTGAAAAGACTCGGAACCAGAGGAGGAGGTACTTTGTCCTCATTCTAGTGAGAGGTGCGGGTGTTGCAAGAACCCTGACTACCTGAATTTACTCTGGTAGGCATCCTTCGTGGGTCATTTATTCATACGTCTCCTCCGTGAGTTAGATACAATGTATGCTAGGTGTGGTAAGGTTCGACTCGAAAAGTGGGGGGCCTCCTTCTGACTTGGGTCGCAGGTCCCTCTTTGGAACGATTGACATTAAAGTCTTCGTTACCCCGAATCGTCTTTGCTTCGGCGAACGAAATGATTTTACACCAAAAGTCTTAATTGACGTATAATCTTAACAAGTCCCTCGAAATTTTTTACAGTTTTAAGCCGAGGTGGGAGTCTCCAGGACTACATTAACTGGACCCCACACCGAACTGTGACTCCAAATATTTTCGAGAGGTCTACTACCATCACACAATCGGTTCCGACCCCCGGTAACAAAATTATAAGTCTCATAAAGTTGTGTGGTGGACGTACTACAACCTAAGAAGAGGACCCCAAAAAAAAAAAAAAAAAAAAAACCGTGGAGTATGTTTTAGACGATTCCACATTTTCAATTTTTCGTTAAATTCTTGGTTTTACAAACTTTGGTCTCGTCGAACTGACTGCAAGTTCCTAGTCTTGTGTTACCCTTGCCTGAAGCTTCAGGGTGGTTCATCAAAGTAGTCAACATTACGAGAAGTCCCGACATTTGGACGGAGGTAAGAGAAACTTTAGGGGAATGTGAAAGTGAGTGTGTCTTCCGTTTTCAGGGGGCGGTACAGGGCCTCTAGGTTTCACACCCCAGGAAACATGTGTGTGCATGTTGGGTTCAGTTGTCGGTTGTGCTTTCCTTTGAAAATTTCCTTTCTCAGTGACTCCTTGAATTAACGTCCCGTCGTTTCCTCTACCTTTGTTTCTTGTCGCCTCCTTCCTCTCCCGCCTTACCCGACTCTCTCATTGTGGCCTTGTATATATAATGGTATACGTCTTATCTATCGGTCGCCCTTAAAAGACACGCTACGTCCCTCGAGTTTAGACCACGAGACACTGTTGGATCTCCCCACCCTACCCCACCCTCCACCCTCCCTCCGAGTTCTCCCTCCCCTGTATACATACGGATATCGACTAAGTACGGCTACATACGGTCTTTAGTTGTGTTATAACATTTCATTAATAAGATGTTAATTTTTATTTATGTAAAAAATTTTTTCTTTTATTCTTTACATTTATTTTCCTTCTCAGAAAACTTTGTGTTCTCTCTTGAGTCCCTTCCCCACCCCACCCGTAGTCACCCTTCTTAGGTGGAGAAAGAAACACGATTTCCTAAAACCTTCCCTCGGTGACCACGAGACAAACAAACTCCGGGTCTCGAGTAAACCCTTATTACCCCGGTTTGGGGTCCTTACTCATAGAGACCACTCCCTCCCAAACTCCCACCACTCCCCGTACGTCGTTCGTTCCCGAGGGAGAGGTCGACATCTCCCGACGTGGAGATGTGTCTCTTTGTAGTGGGACTACTCTCTCCCTCTTGTGTAGGTCACTCGGATCCCCGTGTTAGTCGTTAGTCTTCCTCGGAAGCTTATGTTGAACTTCACAGGGAACAGAACAAAAGGTCGGGTCTCACACCTGAGACCTCGGACTACTTAGACTCAAACTTAGGGGTAAACCGGTGAATGATACACTAGACTCGTACGGTGAGTTGGACAGTCACGGAGTCAAAAGGGTAGACACTTTACCGTTATTGTTTATAGTGAGTGAGGTATCTCAACAACTCTCCGAATTTTTATTATTTGTTACAGTTCACGAAACTTATCACAGACTCTTTACGACTCCTTGTGTAAGTCACAATTATAAAAGTAATAAAGACTAGGTCGATACTTTTTTGTAAAAATCCAGAATTTTTTCCTTTTAAATTAGTTTTGTTTTCACTGGTGTTAGTTTCCCCAAGATAACCCTCTTAAGAATATGGGGACGTTGTTCCTGGGAAGAAATTGAAATCATGTTCACAACCTTCTTACGGCACCGACTCTAGTTCGATCCTTCTCTTTCGGTTCAGTCCAGTTCCGGTCGACCATAGGAGGTTTCACTGTCGTCCCCTGCGACGTCCTCTTTTTACGTCCGTCTCAACGTCGGAAAAACGGAGTCTCCTCTTGAAATATACGGTACTCCACTCGCGGAACCGTTGTGACCCAAGGTTCGTATCCTTAATTAAAGATAGTTAAAAAAAACATCCCCACTGATTTTTACTGGGAGAGGTAACAGTCCAGAACATTGAGGAAAAAGGTGAATCGATCTGACTGAATGACTGGTCGACCAGGGGTCGACCAGGGACTTTCGTACTTTGGGTTATTTGGTCCTTCGTCTGTAACAAGAGTAATGTGATAGAAACCCCCGTTAAGACGACGTGTTTAAGAGTCCCCATTGGAATCCCCAGAACTCTGGAAAACCTTATATTCTAATTTGGGGATTCCTCTCTGGGTCTGGGAGTAGTAAATGGGAGTAGCTGAGACGTCGAAAAGAGTGTAACGATACACCATTTCCATCCTCAGCCCCCGTCCCCCGTCCTGGAACAACTAGCGGTCTCAGTCTGTCCTGTCAGTCTATGAACCAGTTTCTATAGTCTCATTAGTCAAGGTCCAAGTGAATCCGTTACTAACTTCTCAATTATTTAAGGGGTTTGTCGAAGTCTGAGTCTCTTCTCAGACCTTTACGATTCCTAGTCTGAGTTTCCCATCGTACTATTTTCTTTTTCGATAAAGCACCAGACACAATTACTCCGGTGGTATGCTTCAAAAGAGTCTTTTCCAAAAAGGTCTCCGAAATGTCAAAAAATTTTAATTAATTGTAAAATGTAAGTCGTAGGGTGCCTAAAGTGTAGACGGCGACTCAAAGAGTGATTAACCTTTTCGACAACCACCTCCTTAACAATCTACAAACATGGTAGGTTTAATCCCGTATTGATCTTCCGCCCCACATTTGATTTCTCTCCGTTCCGACTACTTCGGCACAAATGTCTCCTTAGAAGGGAGAGTATCTACGGACTCGAGTAAAGGTGATCTTAGGATACACTCACATCCATGTGTAGGAAGAACTGTCGACCGACCAACGACAAACTTTGGTATGTCAGAAGTCTCTCTAGACGGGAGACTTCAGAAAATTGGAGTTTTAGGGTGTCTCTGATGTCATCGGTACATTATAGACAAGGGTCCACATTAGTCCACTCTGGCGTCTGGTGAGAGTAATGATAGCTTGTCATGAAACCTTACGAAAAGCTATATATCGAATGTCTCAAAAATGTGAGACACCTGGGAGGTCGGACCGTCCTCAGTGTGTCAAGGTCCGATTATTGCGTCTGTCACTCCGTCCCCGGTTCGACTTCCAGGATACTGGCGTCACATCAAGGACTGTGTTGACGAGTCGGGAAAACATACTAGAATGAATCCTATGACTTCTGTCGTACGACGAAGTTAAATTTTGTTTATTCCTCATGCTCGACAAACCGATTGTATATCGTCAACCAGGATCTTCCATTGTTCTCTTTGTATTGCATAACCCAACCGGCTTTTCCAAACCCAAAAAGACATTCTACCGTACCTTTTTGGGTTCACTTGAAAAACCGGTTGGACCGTAAAGGGGTCAGGTGTCTTTCGTTGACAGATTGGCTTCTCTACTTCATCGATGACGTTTAGTTATGTTCTCTCCTATCCTCACCGACCAGTTTTACTCCGGTGGCACTTCCAAAGACTTCGGTCTCGGGGACGGAACACGCTGTCGTCACTGTAACTACTCGTCAGCCTCGGGAACTTCCTGCCACCTTGAGGGCACCCCAGAGACGAAAGGACACCAAGACCACGAAAACATGTTCCTTTGACGGTGACGTGTCTGACAGTGTCAGCACAGTGCCCCCAGGGAAGGGGGTCCTATGGTCGACAACATGTCGTGACGGTAGAACCCCTTAGGGACCGGTGACAGTCAGTCTGGCAGGGTTTCGGTCGACGTTGAAGGTGCCACTGAAGGAGATTTCGGAAGCCTGGAAGGGAGATAGAAGAACCGAAACTGGTGTGGGTATTCGAGTAAGAAACTAAGTCGTGACCAACCCTCTCAGAGACGTTCCTGGAGGCGGACGAATGGTACAACTCACCAAACACGTCTGAAGGTATCTGGACCAATAAGGAATCCGGACCCACCACATAGGTTTCAGGGGTCCTGGTCTCTCCATTGTGCCCCCCAACATCTCCGCGACCTTTTGGTGTCCCGTGTCCGAGGAAGATATCTTTCGTCGGTGGTGAGTCGAGCCGGTGCACCTTCGTGGTGAGTCGAGTCGGTGTACCTTCGCACCTACCCCGTAACGGTCTAGAAAGACTAAAGCGTTCTCTTTGACCTTGTCACCTACATATGTCCTTTAAACGGTTAAAACCTTTACAAGTTTTGTTTAAGTTTTGAAAGTTTTTGGCGTTCAGTTTGTTTTCTTGTGTGTGTGTGTTTTGAGCATGACATAAGTAAGATGTGCACCGGGTCTACCTCAGACGGAATCCGGCTACTAGGGTCAGAGGTGTCTATGTTTGTCTTTCACGGTTGTCTTGACTCTCTGCCCACCAAAACTGCAGTCGAACCCTTTAGTACCTTCTGACCTTCTCCTTTCTGGTACTATTAGGTCAACGAAGAGTGGAAGGGTAATAATTTAACAAAAAAAAAATTTAATACTTTATAAACATTAAAACCTTTATAAGACGATTAAATCCGGGGACAATTCAGAGAGACAGGGATCTTTCGACGAGGACCGTCAAATACGTACAATGAAATACTACATCATACAACCCTATCTCCATTTATTTAGGAACTCCGTTTTATATAAAAGTTTTGAGTCAAAATCATATATAGTAAATTTTTTTTAGATGTTCTCACCGTAGACGATTTTCTTGTAAATGAGAGACTTTTGTATAGACATCGACTTACAACAGAAGTTCCTTGACCTTTACGGAGTCAAAATGGTTCTCGGACGTATACTTTATTCTAACTATAAGGCTTCTATCGATACTTTACAAGAAAGTATACTACTACTTCAGTACGAAGACATTGTTAGACGTAGAAAAGATTATATTATAAAAATTCCCTCTCTCGACGAAAATTTAAAAATATTATCAGTACTAATGTATGATCTCTTTTCACTAAATAAAAAGTACCATACAAATTTTAAAATAAAAAGTAATTTTTGAATTAAATATGTCTCATTTTAAGTGGGACAAAACCCATATCGAGATACTCAAAACTATTTGTGTGTGTCGATACACTGGAGATACAGTCAAACTACAGTATTTAGTTTATAATTATGTTTCTGTCAAATGTCAGAGTGTATGTCCATCGGTCGTCCGTGTACTTTTATACGAGTTGTAACGATTAATAATCTCTTTACGTTTAGTTTTGACTCTGTGGAGGAGTGTGACCAGTCTTACCGGTAGTGATTTCTCAGATGTTTATGGTTTACAACCTCTCCCATACCTCTTTTCCCTTGGGAGGACGTGACGATCACCCTTACATTTAATCATGTCGACGATACCTTTTGTCCTACCTCTAAGGAGTCTTTTGATTTTTAACTCAACAGCGTATCAGGTCGTTAGAGTGAGACTCCGTATATAGGTCTGTTTTGATATTAAGTTTTTCTATGCACGTGGGGATACAAGTGTCGTCGTGATAAGTGTTGTCGGTTCTGTACCTTTGTTAGATTTACAGGTGACTCTCTACCGACCTATTTCTACGCCGTCTGTGTAAATGTTACCTTATGATGAGTCGGTACTTTTTCTGTTTTACACAGTAGACGTCATTGTACCTATCTGAATCTCTGATAGCATGACAGTCCCCTCAAGCAGTAAAGGAGCCAATACAGAGCGAGGTCGTTTTTATACTTCACTGACCGCCTAGCCACAATGTCGAGTCAAAATAAACCGTTCGTTTCCTTTTATGTGGGAGCTCCGAACTTCTGCCCGACTGGGTCTTCTGCACTTCTCTTCTCTCCGGACTCTGAGTTAAAACCGAGAAGAAAAATACATAAAAAAGGAGGAGAGGGGCTCGGACGGGATACATTTCACCCCATCGGTCCTCCGACAAACGAAGGAGGCCCCAGGAGTGAGGTCAGGAGCCTGGAAGGAAACAACATAAAAGCACCCGAAAAGGGAAGAAACAGAAAGTCAGTGGTGGTAAGACCTGAGGAAAAAGGATAAGATTGGTGGATTGTTATGATTCACTTCATTGAGTCTTTTTCCTTCTACCTATACTATGCCATAATACACACGTACCTTAGATTTTATACTGTGTTTGAATAGATACCTATACTTGTCTGAGTGTCCGTATTTTCTTGTCCGAACACCAAAGGTCCCCTCCCCACTCACCCCCTCTCTACTTCACCCCTAAACCCCGATCGTCTGTGTTTGACATTATATATCCTACCTATTTGTTCCAGGACAACAGATCGTGTCCCTTGACATAAATTATAGGACACTATTTGTTACCTTTTCTTACATTTTCTCATACGTATATACATGTTGACTCAGTGAAACGACATCTCTTCTTTGATTGTGTTGTAACATTTAGTCGCTACGTACGTGAACCCTAGCCAGCCAGTCAGGACAGACTAAGAAACACTAAGATACCTGACATCGGGTCGTCCGGGGAGACAGACACCCTAAAAGGACCGATCTTATGACCTCACCCAACGGTAGAGGAGGAGATCCCTTAAAAGGACCGGGTCCCTAGTTTAGGGGTAGAGGACTTAACGTCCACCTAAGAAATGGTCCCTCAGTGGCGCCCTTCGGGTATTTAGTTACTAGTCAAGTCAAGTCAGTGAGTCAGCTCAGGCTGATAAACGCTGGGGTACTTAACGTCGTGCGGTCCGGAGGGACCGGTAGTGGTTGTGGGCCTCAAATGGGTTTGAGTACACGTAGCTCAGTCACTACGGTAGGTCGGTAGAGTAAGAGACAGTAGGGGAAGAGGAAGACGGGGGTTAGGGAGGGTCGTAGTCCCAGAAAAGGTTACTCAGTTGAGAAGCGAACTCCACCGGTTTCATAACCTCAAAGTCGGAGTCGTAGTCAGGAAAGTTACTTGTGGGTCCTGACCAGAGGAAAACCTACCTGACCAACCTAGAGGAACATCAGGTTCCCTGAGAGTTCTCAGAAGAGGTTATGGTGTCAAGTTTCCGTAGTTAAGAAACCATGAGTCGAAAGAAGTGTCAGGTTGAGATTGTAGGTATGTACTGGTGACCTTTTTGGTATCGGAACTCATCTACCTGGAAACAACCGTTTCATTATAGAGACGAAAAATTATACGATGGATCCAACCAGTATTTAAACTGTGAAGTTAAATTTTTCTTTTTTATTAGAGTTTAGAGTTAAGTAACAAAGTTAATTAAGAAAAGTGAGTAAGTTAGTAAATCGAGGATTTTACCTGGTCCGTAACTCTTATGTACCGGGGTCGGAAGTTCCTTAAAAGACGAAAAACTACTCGGTCCATAGAATTCTCACCGTTCCGTCATTTATCTTATTTGACGATATTTCCTATAGATATGTTTGTCGTCGAGTAAATAAGGGAATTGATTATCTTAGACTAGGTGGGTCATCCTAGTCCGGGGGACAATTCGTAACCCTTACATTGATGCCCGTTCCTCTCGAACCTCGTTCGAGTCTTCGGTCGGTCGGTCGGCCCCTCCCTGACCTATGTCTCTCCTCTCACGGGACGACCCCTTCTTGTGTCTAGACACCCGGCTCGTGTCCCCGGTGTGGAGAACAACCCTCGTCTCCTCTCGCACCCGACCCCTTCTGCATTTCCGCGAAGGACTTTAGGATCACGTTAAGGAGGTCGTGACGGGTGCAGACCTCCCCGACTCCTGTGACTCTCTATGTCTGTAACGGATCATCTAAATAGTGACCAAGTACTACCTCTTTTACCTACTCACTCGTACAGGCGATTTGATGTTAGGTTCTTTCGAAGACAAACGTATGAGATTAGTCCGGTATCTATTTACTGATAGAACAATTGTCCCTCGGGTACTATGTGTGTGTCTGTCTCGGGCTTTTCGGTAAATAATCCTCCCCCTCCTGTCTCTTGTCCGGACCCACAGATCATGGTCGTCGGGACGGGTCAGGGGACAACCGAGTCCAGGTCCACGACTATCGGACTCGGACCCGGATACTACTTCATCCGTACCGTCTCAAGTGAGTGTCGGTCGGTGCCCCTCTACCCTATTCTCCCAATGAGGTTGTTGGGGTCCGTCCGTCTGTTCCCAGTCTTCCGTCGGTCCCGTTTTCCAAGGGACCTGACCTTACGAACCAAAACAAGTCTCGGTAACCATAGAAGGCATAGGAGGGGATACGACCCGTCACAAGGAGTCGACTGTTTCCCCTACCTATGAAAAAAAAAAGAAAAATAAGGCCCCCCCGCCCCGTACCACCAACCAAGGTGGTACACTGTACGTTCTAGAAGGGGTTGGTCCCTACCTTCGTACCTCAGCATTGTTGACCCGGTGGTCCCTTTAGGATTGTCAAGGACACTTACTACGGCCTCAAAAAACCGAACTTAAGACACCGGATAAGTGAGGATAGAGAAGGAATGTTTACTTACCTCTAGACGTAGAGTTATTCAAGGTAAGGGTAAGTAGGAGAAGTCGGGGTTCGATGTGGAAACGTCAGAGTAGACACAAAGGGACATATATATCTACGACCTACGAAAAGTTTCGAACTTCAGTCCAAATGTCAGTCTATTCACCCCTGCACCCCCCACCCACCCCGTCTAAGAGTCGGAGTCGTTATGACTGTAAAACCCGACCCTCTCAGATACGCCACCCCCACCAGGACATGTACCGTCCTCCAAATCGTCACAGGGACTGGAGATGGGTGAGCTACTGGTGACGAGAGGGAGATCAATGTCGTTGGGTTTTACGGGTCCGTGATAGACCCCAGTAATTATTAAATTATAATCATTTATAAGACATCCCCCGTTGTAACAGGGAAAAACTCTTTGTGAGTCCACCTGGACGTAAGATTAGGACCAAGACGGTGAATAATTCAAAGAATCCTAGAGACTTAAGGTCATAGGAACAGGTATTTTATAAAAGATACCGACCATTTTATTAACCTTTTAATATACCAACTAATTAAGGACAGTACACCGTATAGAAGTTTTCCGTCGATAATAATGGTAAACTCAGGAGATACTTAAAAGGATTTAAAAACCCAACATTAAGGTCTAAAGACCACTGGTTTCTCAAGTTTTTCTTGACACCTTGACTGTCCTTGAAGGAACCGAGAGAGAGACCGGTGCATTTCTTCGAACCGAACCGAACATAGTGGATTCTCATATCAAACCTCAGAGAGAGACCCTTTCGGCGACGAAAGTCGTAAGGACATCTTACCCTAGTCGTCGGGATACCCGTATTCTCTGAAGTCAGAACTATGTCGGCCGAGACCCCAAACTTAACGGAGGAACTGAAGAGTTGTATCCGTGCATTCAGTGACTATCAAGGACTTCGGTTCCAAACTTAGGCGTCGGAAACCCTAAGTCCCGAGTCCTGTCTACGTTTCACTAAATCATCATCTCAAAATTTTACCTAACACTTCTCCCTTGATAAAGAACCTTATTCAATATTAAAATTCTTTTACCGGAAAATCGGAACGACTAGTCCCAAATTCCTTACAAGGGAGAAAGGGAGGTAGATGGAGATAAGAGAAGTGAAAGAGAGAGTAAAACTTCAATACTTCTAAAATTATGTTACTGTAACTTATCGTAGGAAGTTCTTTACTTGTAAGAAGATAACTGGTTAAAGATTCTTTTCCCTTCACCTTCCTCCGTATCTTTCTCCTCTGTTATAAACACCAAACACTTTTAATACTCCATTGTACACTCGGTAAGAGGAGGGAGAAATGAGAGGGGTGGACGGGAAAGGGAGAGATATTTGTGGAAAGATGAACGAGATCCTGGTCGGTACATATTCGGACATATGCACGTCCGAATCCTGTATGTGTCTTCATTTGTTCTTACCGTTTTAATTAACAAATAATGTACCCTCACTCAGTGTTCAGTTTGTATTCACATGAGAAGTCAACGTGTGTCTAAAAACCAATTTCAAAATAAAGAAACCTTCTTATACTCACACTGTAAGGATCCTGGGTTTCTCCTTATATTCTGTTAGACCCATGGGTTCTTCATCTCTTTGATTAACCCTCTCTTATTTATTATCTCGATAACTATTCTAATTTGATCTTTTAACTGACTTTTCTCTAATCTTGTCACGAGTGTATCTCATTCACCAATGTCATTGTCTAAAATCTTCTCCTCCTTCGTCTCCCTTCTTCCCCCCTCTTTTCCTTCCTCCCTCCATCCTTCTTTCCTAGGATATTTTATCGTATGTAATTTACTGTTTACTCTCGGTGTCTATTAAGAAACCCTTAAATCTCTTCTAAGGTCATGTACCCAATAAGTCTCTTTCGAGGAATTCCCTTTGTACCTCTCTGTATGCTTTGCGGTTCATCACTCATCTTTGTCTCCAGAGTCAAATCGGTTATTGTTCGTAAAGATTCTCTATTTGTGAGTAATCCTTTATCAGATGATTTGTACTTAAGAAGACTCAACGATGTCAAGAGAAGACTCGAGAAGCTTTATAGTTCGATTACTTCCCGTTATTTCGGGTAACGGAGAATCACAGAATTTTACACATAAAAATCTAGTGTCCGAATTCTAAACGGATACATCACTCATAAGGTACAGATTACTTTTGTGGTTTTATGTAGATCTTTTCTCCGTGTCAATAGAAGGGGTTTCCGTTGGTTTCTCGACTCTGTACGGGAACGAATGGGTGGGATTCTACCTTCGGTCGTCAAAGTCATTTCCCAACATTCAAGAAATTCAGTGATGGACGACACCTTCATCATCGAGGAATATACCAAGAATTCAAATGGAGAAAACCTAAGAGTCTAAGTATAGACTTAGAGAGTTTGTAAGGTCAAGAGTATACTTCTTTTGGTAACGGTTTATAAAGTAGATGGATAACCGACCGTGTCAACAAAGAACGGACTTATAAGTATACAAAAGTCTTAGATAACCCTAGATCAGAAATAAAGGTAAATCCCGTTCTTCCTCCTCCTACAAGGATCTTTTACTCTACTATCGTTCGGACCTGGGTAGTTACGCTCCGAGAGAAAAAAATTTAACCCCATATCAACGAAAAGTGACGACACAATCAAAGACGACATGTTGTTTCACTTAGTCGACAGACATGTGTGTATAGGGGAGGGAACACTGGGAGGGAGGGTAAGGGGGTCGGGTTGGGTGGGGAGATCCAGTGGTGTCTCGCGACCGACTCGACTCGAGGAGAAAGAATGTGTGCCACCACACATATGTATAGTTGGGATTAGAGGGTTAAACACGGGGAAAGGAGAAATATAGACACAGAGATAAGGACAGGACGCTTATCCAAGCAGATAAGGCGAAAAGATCTAAGATGTGAGTACGTAATTGTATGTTATAAACAAAAAGAGAAAGACTGAATGAAGTGAGACATATTGTTTGAGACCCAGGTAGGTACAGAGATGTTTACTGGGTCAAAGTAAGGAAAAGTACTGACCCATTACTATATCAGAAACACATAAACAAACTGTAAATGAGTCTCCCCACCCCTTAATAACTAAAAAATAATTAAGTTCAACACGTTAAAAAAAAAAAAAAAATCACGAGTATCAATTCTGAACGAGTATACACTTCATCCATTTTAATGAATAAAAGAAAAATGAATAAACGTCAACGGAACCTTAAAGGGGGAAAACCTGACTAAAGAACCCTTCGGCCAATAGATTTGAAGTCTACTATTTTGTTAGGGAATAAGAGTCATTTGTCGAGAGACCACGTCAACACTACCCGTCTATCGGGAGACTCTTCTCATCATAAATGTCAGATGAACTCTTCAACGCATGAAACACTTTTCGTCCTGGATAAATATAAAACGGTAGTACTAGACACTAGACCTGCCGTTGGGCTTAATTGTCCACAATACAAAACAAAAGTCACAAAAGACGGGACAACCGACTCGTTGACCTGTGTCGGAAACCTCCACGGTCCCGGTCAATGAGACCCGAGGAGAGACCGGTAAGGTCTCCCGAGTGATGAATCCTTGACGAGGGTTCACTGACCAGAGGGTCACTATCCATTAAGGAAACGTTGGGATAGTGTATAAGGTACCAAAATTTTTAATGTTAATACAGAAAGTAACACATGAGAAGAGAAGTTTAACATAATCCGTAGGATAAGTAAAACTTCTACTGATTAGGACGAACGTTAGACGAAAATGAGACCACCAGATGAAATATTACAAACTATGACCCTTTCATGCTACAGTATTTCTGTCAGAAGTTAAAGTCTTTACATCCCCCTGAGATTCAATGGAAATTTTGGAAGACACCTCATACCCCCCCCCCACCTGTCCTTTTTAATATGGAGACAGAAACCTTTTAGTGAATTTAACAAAGATGTAAAGGAAGTTCCGCGATATTGAGACGTACTAAACAAGGACCAAATAGAGACCGGAGAGGAGGATAGTGAGACGGAAGAGGTGAGTTATAATCAGTGTCCCGAAATGAAATACAAGGAATTTTTACGGTTTGAGTAAAGGTTCAGTCTCCCACAAAAACCAACAACAACAACAGTAGACCTTGTGACAAGGGTTCAAAGATGGATCAAGTAACAGAATGTAGTAAATCCACAGATTAAGTCGATGGTGGTGGAGTCTTCGGAAAGAATTGGTGAGACAGATCCGTTCAGTGGTCGGAGTCTGAGTAAGAGATCGTAGAATTGAAAAGAAGAAACTATAGTGATAGACTACAAGGGACCTCTTCCTTTACCGTTGAGTGGGGTCCTAGAACGGACCTCTTAAGGTAACCGTCTCCTCGGACCGTCCGATGTCGGGGGTCCTAACGGTTCTTAGCCTGTGTTGACTCTCTGGTAGCGAGTAGATTACACTGCACATGCACACGTACGGACCAACACAGACTGAGACGCTGTGGGACCTGACATGGGGAGTCCGAGGAGGCAGGTGCCTTAAAAGGTCCGTTCTTATGTCCTTACCTAGGACGAGGCCCCCTAGAAGGGCTGGGTCCCTGACCTGAGAACACAGAGGACGTAGCCATCCGTCTAAGAAATGGTGACGTGGTGGGCCCTTCGGGTAGACTACAATGTCATACATAATAAAAGAAGAGACCTTATATTCGAGTTGATTCGTCCTCAAAAGACAAAATGGATGATGACACAAAGATCATAACATAGAGATCCCGGGGTTTCTCCATTTAAAGCGATGTCAAATTCCCCAATTATATTTCCTATATCATCCATCAATGGACCTCTTCCTTTACCGTTGGGTGAGGTCATAAGAACGGATCTCTTAGGGCACCTGTCTCCTCGGGCCACCCGACAACAGGTATGCCAGTGTGTCTCAACCTGTACTGACTTCACTGAATCGTACGTACGTACGTAACCTCCTCCTTTACCGTTGGGTGAGGTCACAAGAACGGACCTCTTAGGGTCCCTATCTCCTCGGACCCACCCGACGGTAGATACCCCAGCGTGTCCCAACCTGTGTTGACTTCGTTAAATCGTCGTCGTCGTACATCAATGGATTTCTCGTGTTGGGGTGTTACTCTTTTTAAATACCGGTGGTCGAATCTCATCCATCTGTTTTTCTACACCATAAAGTCCCGTTCAAAGACTGAGAAAGACTAAGGACCGAATATCGTCCCCGAATTGTAATAGATCAGAACGTATTTAGTAATTTACGGAGTTTAATTCTCGACCTTGATCTATTAAAGGTTACAAAAGAGATCAAGATTTGAAAATGTTCAGAAATTCTAGAATCTTAACAGTAGTTAAATTACTTTATCCTACATACTCTAGGATCTGATCCCCTTAAAGTAGTTATAGTATAACTGTTCTCTCTTACAAATCCCTTCATTATTCGAACACAGAGAAAAAAAGAAAAGGTGACCTCAGTCCTTCTGTATTTTTTCTTAGTCTCACAAAAGTCTCCCTTTGACCCGATTTACTACCATCCACACGAGACATGAAAGGTTTCACGGGGACGGCCGGTTGCACCTCTTTTCAAATTCTCAATTGTTGACAGTGGTCCCGACGTCCGTCTCAACATCTCTTCCCCTGATCCCTAGACGTAAGGTTAGGTGGAGAAGGAAAGACTCAGGTGAGAAGTGGGGTAAATAACATGAGATCGATAACTTAAAGGAGGACGACGGTAAACGGAAGATTTCGAAGGGGAAAAGACTGACGAACTAACGAAACCTGTTTTTAAAGAGAAAGAAAAAGTTGGTCTATCTTAAGGTTAAGGGACCAAGAGGACCATCGGGTCAACTAATTTTTGAAAATATAATTTACCAGTTATCCTGGATTTCTTTTGGACTTCAAACTTTTTTACTAGATTACAGAAGGACCAAAAGATCCTGGACTTTAAGTACCTTAATCCTTGCGGTAGAATGTATATACGCAGAATGTGTGTGTGTGTGTGTGTGTGTGTGTGTGTGTGTGTGAGGGGACAAATTTAATGAGAAGTCCGATCCTCTGTCGTTTATTTCCGAACGGAACCATATTTAGGATTCACTGGTTATTGCCGGTAGATGTGTGGTTCTCATCGTATATGTACGAGTACATATAGGACTATAAGTACCCAAACTTCCATGTTAGAAACTGCAAAAAGATTAGTCTGGTTTACTCGTTTATTACCAAAAGTCTCTTTTCCGAGAGCATTGGTAACGTTAAAAATACCAGAGTATCTTGTCTGATGTCTTGTTTACATGAGACACTAAAGTGTCCTATGAAATTATTGTTAGGGATCTCCAGTGGAACTATACGACGGCCTCATCTCTAGGAGTAAGAGTGGAACGGTAGTGCCTTATAGGAAGGAACAGGACCTAGGGTCCCTGTTCCCCACTACTACTCATCCTGCCTAAAAACGTAGATACATTGGAAAGGACCACTCAAACCTTTACTGACTCCCCTCTCCCGGATACTTTTCTGACCTCAAATTACACAGAGTATCTGTTTTCACTGTAGTAAACAGAGAGTTCTAGGAATGTAAACTTTTTTCCGTCAAGAAATTTTTCACTCTGGTCACGGGTCACCGTCGGGACCTGTACTCCTCCTTGACTTAAAGTCATGTCTCGTCCTTTACCGTTGGGTGAAGTCATAAGAACGGACCCTTTAGGGTACTTGTCTCCTCGGACCCGCTCCCCCGATGTCAGGTACCCCAGCGGTTTTCCCAGTCTGTACTGACTCGTCGATTCGTTGTTGTCTCGGAACCTCGTCACTGAGTTTTAGGTCACGTCGACTCCACACTCGTCACTTGTGTCCTGTTTCGTGACACCGAAACGGAACCTAAATTTCATCTAGATTGTAGTCTTAAAGATTCCTTTTCCGGGGATTTAGACGTAAAGATTACTTGTGGGGTCCACTGACACTACATGTCGGTCTACACCGACCCCTCGTCTGTTCCCAACCCCTTGCACACACAACTAAGGATCTTAGTATCCCTGATACTAGGGAGCCCTTTCCAAGACGTACTCAAACGTCGTCCCCGAATGTCATGTGTGTCCCAGAACGTATCACCACCCCGTCTTCACCCTGTCAGAAATCGTTTGCTAAAAGTTTTTAGTTGAATGACTTACGTGACTTCATAGTAAATGTATGTCACTTTACGTATTTAAAATAATTTGTCAAACCACTTAAAACTTTTTTATATAAGTAGACATATTGTAGGATTAGTTCGGTATCTTGTAAAGGTTGTGTACACATTTTAAAAGATGGACGTAAAAGATACGTCAGTCAGGAGAATGACAGACCTAGGTGTGAGGGGTCTTGGGGATAAGAAAAAACGTAGTTAAATCAAAACAGTCCAAAACTTTAAATATATTTCTTTAGTGTGTCACATATCAGAAAACACAGT
The DNA here is from genome assembly GCA_006410555.1 of Capra ibex. Lineage (NCBI taxonomy): Eukaryota > Metazoa > Chordata > Mammalia > Artiodactyla > Bovidae > Capra > Capra ibex. The sequence goes on along the minus strand of SJYO01041148.1, from coordinate 1,127,939 downwards.
CCGAGAAAAACGAGTTCTATTACAAAGACTCTAATGTGATACAAACAATGTAGATACTCATCAAAAAAGGAAAGACTCATCATAAGGTAACATACTTACACCTACCTGTGTACCCTAAAAAGGTCAAAACACGATAATACTTATTTCAAAGGTATTTATAAAAGATACGAAAAAAGGTTCGAAAAACACCTATGTTCAAAAGTAAAGAGAACTCATTTATGGGTTGTTGTCTTGACGACCGAGTACGACAACCATGTACGAATTGCAACATTCTTTAACAGTTAAAAGACATGGTAAAACGTAAGGGTGGTCGTCTTGGAACTCTTGTGAACCATAACAGTAAGATAAATTAAAATCGGAAAGGTCACTAAAACACCACAGAACAACATTAAACCTAAAGGGACTACTGATTACCACAACTCCTAAAAAGAGTTCACAGTCGATACATACATAGAAGAAAACACTTTATGACCAAGTTTATAAAACGGAAAAAACCCCCAACAAACGAAAAGTCATTATATTTATATTTGTACACGGACGTACGATTCAACGAATTCAACACAGGTTGAGAAACGCTGGGATACCTGATATCGGGTGGTTTGAGGAGACAGGTACCCTAAGAGGTCCGTTCTTTTGATCTCACCCAACGGTACGGACGGAACTTCCCAAGAAAGGTTGGGTCCCTAGCTTGGGTCCAGAGAATACAGAGGACTTACCCGTTAGTTTAAGAAATGGTGATCGTAATGGATCTTCGGAGTTTATGTTTGTATTCTTTTATCTTAATAAATAAACATACAATGGACGAAACGTTGCTATTAATAGTTCTTGTAGAAAGGTAATTTATTCAAGACGTCGTAATAAAACAAAATTACACGTATCAAAATGTATGATACCTACATAATATGTTGTAAATAAATTTGGTTCTAAGAGAATAACCTATTGAACCAACAAAGACTAAAAAGTCAACGTTTAACAAAACTATTGATAAAAGTATATTATTAGAAACACGTTGATCCAAAAAAAAAAAAGAAACATATTAAAAGACATTCACTTTGATAATCCATTTCCATTTTATCACTTTGATAATCCATAGGAGAAAGTTCCGTGAAAGGACAAAATTATTACTGAAAAAGAACCCGGATTCGGATATCTAAAACGTACCACCGGTACATATCCGCACACGACTAAATGGTGGGGTTTCGTAACAGTGCACCAGAGACGTGCGTCCGTAACTTTAATGGATCACAGGTACTGATTATGAAATAGAGGATGAAGGAAGAGGTTCTTTAAGATCTGGAGGTAGACCATTGGATAGTCTAAAAATAGTCATGAAGGTTTTCCTTTAAAGTGAAAAGACTCTAAGTCTTGTCTCTAGAAGAAGAGTTACTAAATTATTTGTTCAAAAAGATCCAAAAAGATCAAAGATATCTTGAGACGTTTGTATAGTAAGTAAGTACTACGTTAATGTAACCCTAGTTTACTAATTACACCCTACAAGGGTTAAAGGTATGAAGTGAGTCGGTTTCTCTTAATAGTTGACTGGTCTAGTTAAAGGACTAAGAAAAGAAGATAATCTCTCCAGTCCAGTTAGATATAGTATTTCGCTACACCTCTTCTCCCCTTTTCGTCTCTTTTCCTTTTACCACATAACTCTCTTCAATACTCCTTAACACGTAACTTTACGAGACGTGACCGTCGTTCACACTCCCCCCACCCCACCTTCTGCTTTCTGCCGAAATTATTGACAACAATACCAGAAACTTAAACCTATACGAAATACCAAAAATTCTTTGTATTCCCAAGCTCAATAAAACTTTAATGAAAACCGACACCCTTATATAAAGAACTGACGTTGGACCAAGGTTCTAGTTTGATACAGACGAGGTCCAAATATTTTCAATATATCCGAATCCTTATCCAAAAGGAACAAGTATAGGAAAATTTTAACACGACACTAACACAATCAAACGACAAGTACTCTACCATTCATGACCTGTGGACAAATTTGTCTAAATTCTGACAAGGAAGACCGGTTATCAAAGTAACACACGAGAAAATTTTTTTTTTTTTTGGGTTTGGTTCTGTTAACTCTGTATTTAAAGACAAGAGGAAAAGACAAATATAAAAAATAAGATACTAAAAAGACTCCATCCCTCAGGTGTAATTTCCAGTATCACGAAGACCGAGATCCCAAATTAAAGAATTTGTGTAGGGTCCAGTTGACCTCACGATCTCAAATAATGAAAAATTTTTGGTTTGGGGACGGTTCACTTTCCTCTCTTCCCGTACAAACCTACTTTCACGAACTACAAGTCTAAGACGTCAAACAACTGTAAAATAACGAGTTACGTTAAAAAGGATGGGAAGTCCCGTAAAACGAATTACCAAAGTGTTCTTTGGTCATACTACTCCGAAGTTTCGTTCGGGGTCCAAAATCGTTGTTACAAGAATAAGGTCAAATATACTCTGTGTACAGGTTTTGGAACATATTTAGACTTCAAAAAGAGTATTTATGAGTACGGGTCTTTTATACCATTCGGTACAATTGTTCGGTATAATTTATAGTGTGTGATTGTACCTTTATTTGGTCCGTGAGGGTTACATTATTGTCTAATAGAATCTCCAACACCCCTTCTCTCCACATGGATTTGATCTAAAATGTACATGACGTCATTTAAATAAGACCAGACAGTGGTCACCAGACTATCACGATCGATAACCCATAATTAGAAAGTAATTCTTAATCGACACAACCACAATACGGAATTTATAGTTTAATAATGTTTATGTAGTTGTTCTACTACCTACTGGGGTTCTTCAGACGGGATGTATCCATAAATAAGTACTCATAGATAAGGTATCCAATTCCCTTTGTACTCGTTAAATAATGGAAATTTCACCAAGAGTATAATTTGGTGTATGTATGGTTATTTTGTACTCAAATACTCCCCTATATATCAAAATGCCAATTTTTTACTTCACGGTCAAGAATGTGAATCGTGAACTTCATCATAGATTAGGGAGAAAATGATAATAGACGAAGTCTTCGACTGAGAAACGGGAGAAAAATATAAACGTGACCTAGTCTAGGAACAGTGCCAGTTGTCCGAATCAAGATTTTCCCGGTAGAGACCCTTCCGTCCGGGTGTCTTTACTCATCCGGACGTCCTTCTTTCAGGACCGTAATTGTCAACGGAGTTGGATTTTCATCAATAACTGTCCCTAACACCGTAGAATAAGAGACCTCCAAATAATTTCTTTATGTGTAAAAGAAGACAAACCTTACCATTGGAACACGATGAAGATCGTTCGTGACCCTCCGTTTCCCAGAGAGTCAAGAGAAGGGTCGTATGGTATGAAAAATTTTTTAAATAACCTTATATCAACGAGATATTACAACACAAACAAAGAGGACACGTCGTTTCACTGAGTCAATATCTATATGTATACACAATCAGAGAGTCAGTGCAGACTGAGAGACACTGGGATACCTGATATTGGGTGGTCCGAGGAGACAGGCACCCTAAGAGATCCGTTCTTATGACCTCACCCAACGGTAAGGGAAGAGGTCCCCTAGAAGGATTGGGTCCCTAGTTTAGGTCCAGAGGACGTGACGTCCACTTAAGAAATGTCAGACCCGGTGGTCCCTTCGGATATATATATAGATAGGGGAGAAAAAAAGCTAAAGGAAGGGTAAGTCCAGTGGTGTCTCGTTATTCGTCTCAAGGGACACGATGTGTCATACAAGAGTAATCAATAATTAAAAATAACTATCATAGTTATCACATATAAACAGTCAGGGTTAGAGGGTCAAGTAGGGTAGAGGAGAGTAAGGGGTGGACCATAGACATCCAAACAAGAGATGTAGACAGAGATAAAGACGAAACATTTATTCTAGTAGATATGGTCAAAAAAAGTCTCGGGTGTTTATGTGTAATTATATAGTATAAACAAAAAGAGACTAACGTGAGACGAAAAACTACACAAATAATGACTTTTCGTCTTCCTTCCTGAGAGATTGGATATTATTCTTCTAGATTATCGTCCGTCCCACGAAGGGTCCACCGTGATCACCATTTCTTGGGTGGACAGTTGCGTCCTTTGTATTTTCTGTGTCCCAACTAGGGATCTAAACCTCCTAGGGGATCTCTTCCTTTACCGTTGGGTGAGGCCATAGGAACGGTCTTCTTAGGGTACCTGTCTCCTTGGACCGTCCGATGTCAGGTATCCCAGAGTTCCTCAACCTGCACTGACTTCGCTGAGTGTGTGTTATTGTCTGTCTCACCTATCTCAGTGAGAACCGCCTACCACAGGTCGTCCCATTAGGAAGTCCTTGATTTCAGCCGGTTTGGACGTTGTAAATCCTCTGACACCCCCAGACTTGCGGACAAATCCTTTTACAATTATACAAGAACTTTGAGGTAGACTGTCGGTAAGACGTCATGAGTAACGTGTTGTCTCCTTTAAAAGTCGGGACCAAAATTTAAAAGAAGAGAGAACACCCGAATCCCTACCTGGAGTTACAATAAAATTGAATCAAAGGAGGTCCGTTCCTCTAAATGAATTAATCCATCGGTTAGTTCTTTCGGACACTGACTCGTGACCCATCTGACGTCAGGTACACGGGGAATACCAAACACCACACAGACCTTTTGTTTTCCCCGCGTGCTCTCCTACGGGTCGGTAAATTTTACAGATCCTCCTCCGACTTCCTCCACGTTTATTTCATTCTTAAAATTCACAGGTGGTACGGTTCTATTCAAGACCATTTTACCAAGATTTTAGGCTCCACACTAAAACGAAACAACAGTCTCAGATACAGGTTCTTCTTTGTTGTCGGTTCTTAAGTGCACCTTACGACGAGAACATGTATGTCCTTCTTCCCTCGTGAAAGGTAAGCGAAGACTAGTGAGACTTCGAATTCCTACTTAACGAAGGAGGACCTCTGTAGTAATGTTGGGTCGTTAACGAGCCGTACACTTTAGTACCCTAAACAGAACGTCTACACAGACGTCTAGGTCTATTTGTCCCTCCCAAACGTCAGTACTGCAGTCGTTAGGTAAATCTGTCCGATGTCGTCTTACCAAGGAAAGAGGAACTTCAGGAGTGTCCAAAATCTCTACCCGACACTGTTATTTAGGATGTACTTTTCCGCTGACGGGTACGGTGGTGGTGGTTCTCCGTTGGTGGTAGTTATTGTATTACTACTCATTGAAAGTTAGATTGAAGAATAAATAAGGGACATAGACGATGTGTGACGTACATTGTTTGAATCCTTTTAAATTTTATCGAAATATTCATGTAGAGAGAGTTGTCTCTGTTTAAATTCTCTTTAGTTCCGATGTTTATTGTTCTCTATTCAAGTCATTAGGCAACTGTACAAGAAACACAATTTAATTAAGTTTATACCTTTTACACTTCCGTTTTTAACCCCACTCTCTTCCCTTCACACCGAATAAGTGGAGACTCGTCGTTTTGAAAACGTATTCTCTATTCTCTACGTTTTTATCTCCTACCTCGAATTGTATCCTACTTTCGAGAAGTGGAAACACTACTAAAAAAAGAAACTTGAGTCCACTGTACAAAGTGGACACAATGTCCCTCTCAACGTGAGTCAGTGTACAACGGAGAGGGACAGGGTGGTCGAATTCCCTTGTCTTGTACTGAAAAACACTATATTGAGTTCCGTCTCTTCCCTTATCTGAGAAAGTCCTGTTCAATGTCCTCTGTATAACTTTGCATGGTCGTGGTTCAAGTAGAAACGGTTCCCTTCTGGGTACGGGGAGGGGTGAAGGTGGGTGTCCTAAGATCCGTGGTAGGACGGGGACCCTTCCTGGTTCCCCCCTCCCCGTCCTCGTCCGTCCCTCTCGGAAGTCTAACCGTGTGTCCCGACTGTGGATACGTCCCTCTCTCTGCTCCTCTCAGAGTCTGACGTCTTGTAAGACCTCTCTCTAGACCGGTCCACTACCCTCAGGACCCTGTGTCGGACGGGACCCTCCTCGAGGGACCGACTTTCTCTACGAGACTGCGGAGACGACACGAGTCAGAGGTCGATTCGTTCGTTTCCCTTCACCCCGGTGTCGTCTCGACTTCCTCGAGACGTGTCGTCCCGTAGAACGTACCTCGGGCCGTCCCGATTGACGTACCGGTGGTGGTCCCCCGTAGGTACCACAACTGGGTCCTCACGGACGTTACTTCCGAGACTCGTCGATCCTAAGTCCAGGGTCCGTCCACTTCTTTCATCTCGAGGTAAAGGGTTCGAGACGGATGGACAGAGGCACAATCTTTTGTACGTAACGAACTGGTTCAATTCCCGACTGACTTGCAAACGGTTCTAAGATCAGCCTATTTGATGGTCATTCTGGTAAACCGACACCTGTGCGCGACGACACAAGTTTATACACTAAGTGTAAAACTGTGAACTATGTGTCGTACCCCTGACCCATCGGTTAGTGACATGGACTCCTATAGACAGACGAAGATGACTTGCCCTTGAGTGTCCCGTGTTCGGACCGGAGTCGGTTTGGTTCTCACTTAACAGGGACGAAAGTTGCTGTCACCAGTACCTCGTGGTAGAGGGGGGTTGGGGGTTGTGTGTGTGTAACAAAGCAGAACGTGAAATGTATGCACACACACACACACACACACACACCAGAGAGAACAGGATCTAGTTGTTACTCGTTCAGCTCCACTCCACTGTCAAAGAGAATAAGAAACTTAGTCGTAACGGAACGTGTGTCAACCACATTCAAAGTTGGTGTCAATCTCTTTTACTTACCTGTCCTAATCCCTCTGGTCCCCATCCATTCAACACCTTTCTTGTTATCCGTGTAAATAAAGTCGGATGAATAAAAGTCTTCTAAATCCCACCCGAATATCATCACTATACCGCGTTGATAATTTTTTCCTATTTCTGCATTCTGGTTTCTTACTTCCATCTCCACTCTTTTTGATGCATGTCGACCGGGAGGTGCCGGTGCGTAAAGTGGTTGACGTCCGGTACAGGACACAATGGTCGGTCTCAACTTACTTGACTCTTACGTCTTGGGTTCTTGTCTCTCTCGGTTGATACCCTGCAATCGTAGACACCCGAAACCATAGATACCGCCCAGGTCATTGTTTAGGATTCACCTGTAGATCCGTTCTCAGATGATCTTTTTTGATTCGATTCCTGACGATGACTCTACCTTACGTTTGAAATGAAAACTGGAAAAGGACCGTCCGTTCTGTTTTTCCTTTTGTGTTCAATATATTCCAAGAACAATCGATTATTTTTCTGTGTACGGTCAAAAAGATATCTTCGTCTAAAAAAGGATTGTGATTGAGATTCTTCTTAAATAAAATACCGGGGATTGTCTCGGTAACCGAAAAATTTGTATACTACCAAAGTTATTCTTAAAATATTTTTTTTTATGCATCTTTGAAAAAAGAAATACCACTAAAGAATATAACCAAAAACTCTTTACGGTATCAAGTCTCTACTGTAAGGAAACCCCTGAATTCTACATCAAGTCGGTAGTCGTCACTTTATTACAACTACCTAGTGTAGACCCCGGTATCGGATATCTTCCTGGGATTCTTTACATGAACTGCATTATTACTGGTGTCCGATGATGTAATTCATAGTTGAACTATACTAACCATTTGTTTCAACATAAGTTGCTCTCATATTGAAACCAACGTGAAGAAACTTTAAACCGACTTATCAAAATGGTACCGTGTTAGTAAGACTAAACTGTAACCCAGTATTATGCCCGAAGGGACCACCATTTCTTAGATGTACGGTTACGTCCTCCACGACCAAGCTAGGGACCAGACCCTTCTATAGGACCTCTACCTTTACCGTTGGGTAAGGTCATAAGAACGGACCCTTTAACGTACCTGTCTCCCCGGATCGTCTGCGGTCGGGTGCCCCAGTGTTTTCTCAGCCTGTGCTGAACCGCTGATTTGTTGAAACAGTATTATCAGATTTAAGATACATGTGTGTTACTAAATCTTAACTAAGGTCATTGAGGGTTTGAGTATAATTCTCTTTAACGAGACCTCCTACACTTTTCACAAGATTTTAGGAGACCAAATGGTTAGTTAAGTTTATGTATTACATAAATTTGTACAAAGGAAACATGTGACTCTAAGAAGTTTCAAACTCGTCCGATTATTATAGGACAGTATCAGGTTCAAGGGACCATTCACCCGAAACTGGACCTCTAATCACCCGTCCTTCAGATAATATTTGCCAAGAACCCTAATTGTCCCCTCCCACCAACCCCCATGTCTTATTCCGTCCCCTTCTTCGACCCGGTTCGGGTACCCCTCGAGACCTCGATCTTACCGAAAAACCTCAACAAAGTTCAACCCACTCCCCAACTCAAATAGATAGGGTTGTGACTTGTCAGGAATCTATGTCCACGGGACCTTTCCCCGTGCAGGCACCCGTTGCACGGAGAGAAGTCGACTCCCGTTAGAGGTCTCTCCCGAGTGTGGACTCCAGAGACCGGGTCCTTGTGACGGTCGTCGACCCTTTATTTAGGAGACAAAGACTTCCGCCACGTAATGTTGCACAATACTCTAAAACAGACGTGTCAAGTGGTTTGATCGTTTTGGATGAAATTAGGGCTTCGTGTCGGTTTGTAGATCTGGATCACCGCCTTTCTTATGTTAGACACTTTACAAGGAAATAGGGTTGCTTGACCTACATGTGAGGAATAAAGCGTACTACTCATGTAGTCGATCCAAAGGAAAAACCGATCATGATGGTCTTCGGTCCGTGGTCACTAAATCGGTTACTTTTCTTGAATAAGACGAGTGGATCCATTATACGTCCTGTCAGGTCCCGAATGTACCACCGACGCAGAGAAGAGAAAGTAGGAACCGTGCACTGAAACAAGAGTCCCGACACTCCGCAACGAGATGGTGTCTCCCTTTTCACGACCCCGTTTCTGTTCACGGTCTGTTTACAGAAGGAAGTGTTTTAAGGGATTTCGAGGTGAAGTGGTAAGACCTTGAAGAGTCCTCCACGGTCACCACTTCTTAGGTATACGGTTGTGTCGTCTGTGTTCTCTACGCCAAAGGTAACCCACCCCTTCCAGGGGACGTCCTCCCTTACCGTTGGGTGAGGTCATAAGGACGGACCCTTTAGGGTGCCTGTCTCCTCGGACCACCCGATATCCGGTGACCCATCGTTTCCCAGCCTGTGCTGATGCGGAGGTGCGTACGTGCGAACTAAAGATGACTATAAAGTAACCGATCTTGTCTCAGTGTACCAGTAAGGATTAAAGTGTCCGTAGTCCCTTTCATTAAAATGACCTCTTGTAAACTACAGAGAATTAATCCTTTTTCCCTCTTTCCTATGACTCTGCCCTTATCGGAACGGTGTTTTTTTATCAAATTGGAGAAGTAAGGAACAAGGACTGACCGGTTTCCTGAGGTCCTTGAGTAAGGTGTCTTTCTTGTTTTTTATATATATAAATATTTTATGTTCATTCTACTGTTGTGTTGTCTAACAATACGAAAAGTTTAAATTGAGTGTAAAACGTGTAATGTAGTTTTCGTTGATACGCAGATAATGGTATCTAAATACCAACATCAAGGTGACAATCCCTGTCTCAACATGTGCACTATCCACAGTCACGCACAACACATTTGTTTCCTTGCATAGACCGTGTGCTATATCGCGACATGACACGTCACTCGAGTATTTTGTGTACGTAGAACGACCGTACAATATCTCCCCGGGACGTCCCCACCAACCTCTGACCCAAACTCAGAAACGAAGTCACACAAAATAGAACCACTAACGGTGACGGTCTACCCATCGAAAGACTACTAAAGATATTTGTTCCTAAAATCCTTTAATCCCCTTTATTAACTTTTCGATCGGTGTAATACTAATTCGTATTTTCCCGTTTCTGGGATAGGAAATACCTTTTCAATAACAAGACAGAAGACACACTTAGTCTTCGGAACGAAAGATATTAATATACTAAATATTTAAAGGATGTATCCGTTGATATCATAACTTATACTATAAGTCAAATGTCCGTATAAGTGGGAATCTCACGTTCCTGGGGTTGCTATGAAGGGATCTGGATTATTAGAAAAGAGGTATGGATAAGGTCCATATCCCCATACAGTAAGAAAGGGAGAGGAACTCCTTCCCAGAAAAAGACAGTTGAATAGAAGAGTTTATAACAGAGTTATCTATCATGTTTCGCAGGTGTTGTTGTAATTTTTACCTCCGGTATCATTTACGGTCTTCCTTCTAAAACGTAAAGATCATACAAGCGTCAGCTCCGGTTATGACTGTCACGGGTCACTGTGAAACTGTCATTCCGTAACCAAAGTTTTGGACTGACGTGAAAACCTCAGGTCCCCCTCTAAAATATTTACGACTACGAAGCAAGATAGGTTCTTCAACCTAAATAAACAATGTTCCAAGTCAAACCCGTAGCCTAGAACTTTTCGAAGGGGTCCACTAAGATGTCACGTCATTTCAAACTCTTGATGACACTATTAACTTACTCTTATGAAAAAAGAGCCAGGGAGATTTATGTGTAAAACCATCTGGAGACAGAGGAACATACCGGGAGATGTCAACTATGACTGAAGACCCAGATAAATTAAGTTCCCCTCACGGATCGTGTCCCCAACTAAGAACCGTACCTAGTTAGTATCTGACAACTGATGAGTCGTATATCTTCCTACGCACAAGATGACTATACGACACCACTTCCCTTTCCACTAACTGAAAAGTAACTTTTGTACCCAGGTCGTGTAAAGATGAATGACGTCAAAGAAACGGTCCAAAAAACGTTCCTTCTAGTATATATTTCCCGAATCTCTAGAACTCTTAACTCCCATCTCTTCTCTCTTCTTTTCCCACTCTTCTACTGACATTTCTCCTTCCTCTCTGTCGTTCCCTCCTTGACCTCTCTTCTCCTACTCTTTACCCATCTTATACTACTTACGCCCTCTCACTCTTATCTTGTCATAACTTTTTAACGATCATCTATAAGTGATTGGTGGTAGATGCTCTCCACCAAGTTGACTCTAGTTGCTGTTTCTGACAACTCTAGTTGTCTAAATACCAGAGTAATCCTCTGTGTTTAGTTTACGAACTTTTCAATTTATTTCGATACGTTAACAATTTCTTATGACACACTGGTCTTCTATTGTGTATCTATCTAGTTGTTTAGTCTCAATACCCGTTGTCTCTCGGGTTTGAGGTAAAAATACACCCCTTTAACATAGTTAGGACAACATTATTTAAGGAATAAGAATGAAACGAAATAGTTCAATTGTAATTCGAATATCCTCCGATGACTTCTTTATTGTAAATTGGGTAGAAAGTAGTCGCTCAGAAAGTCCCTTTAATAAATTTATAGATGAAATATAAGTAAAGGAGGTCGGACATGGTTGGTCCTACACCAAATACTTATAAGTGAAACTCTTTTGTTTGAAGATTCTTATATGAAGAAATTCTATCGGAAAGGTCTCAGAGTGGTATGAGGGTTGCGGTACTATATGTAGATCTTGAAAGAATAATCCCACCACCCCCAGTGTGTAAAAACACTCTTATTTATTACCCTTAAGTTAGGTAAGTATCACCACTTCCAAACCATAGAACAATAGAAAAAGATTGTTTGTAAGAATTAAACTACACAACTTGAAACCGTTATGTTCGGGGAACTCACTGTATTTTCGTCGGTCTGAAATTTTCTACGACTGTCTACAACACTATCAAAAAAAAAAAAAAATGTCGTCTCGACTCAAGGGACAAGCCGACGTACATTAATCCGTACGTCTATCTCGAAGTGACCAAAATGATCAGGCTACCCTCCCTCCCTCCCTCACCCCCGACCCCGGGGTTTCGACACGAATGATTTTGCTTTGTGAGAAAGAAGTTGTACATTAACACAGAACTAAAGATATTCCTATATTTCTCAAACACAGAAGCCAAAATTTTAAGACGTGTTTTGATTCAAACACCATTCCTTTTGTAGTATAGATGACTAAAGTTCGTGTGTATTAAGTGGGTACAGTATTCTTGAACCTGTCATCTCTATAACATGTACACACTAACTTCTGGTCGCAAAAATCACAGGATCTTTGTAGCAATTGGTATCACACGTAACAGAGTGCCAGACCGAGTAGACTTAGGCAAGCTGAACGGATAAAGTGGAAAATTTTTTTTAAGAAACAAGAAGAGACCAATCATGACACCATAGATTTTACTATCAAAGTTGTTTGTTAGTCTAACGGTCTTACAAGATCCAGTCCCATCGTAGAGAAAGAAAGTTTGAGGAGTGTAAAGGAAACGACACAAACTAACCTTTGAGACACAGACCGAGTATTTTAGAGACGTCTTACAGGTCGGGGGAAGTTGAAAACTCAAATTTTTGTGTCAGATTCTTGTTTTACCCCCGGAGACGTTCACGTCCCCACCCGTCCGTCTCTCTCGTGAGAGACCTAGAGGAAGGAAACATCTGCGGAAAGCTCCCTATTCAGGGCTTCCACCCGAGTGTATACTGAGGTCCTAGTGGAGGAGACGTGACTTGTCTTTCGTGTCCTTAGGTGAAGAGTGCATGCGGGCGGTATATAAGAACCAATCTTAGAATGTGTGATCCTGTCTCGTCACTTTACACTCGTTCGTTTGCTTGTCCCGTGCACTCCAGCTCCCCGTGTCAGTCTTGTCCCGTAGAGTAACCTCCTCTTCTGTTACACCCTTTGCATCTTGGCGTGCGTCGTGGTCCGAGAGTGTCCTGGGCCTACTCCCGTCACGTCTGACCGACTGCAAGTGTCTGTGCGACGAGATACTCGACCTTCCTTGGATGGAGGATCTGCCCACACGGTCAGAGGAGGAAAGGGGTCGAAATAATTCCTCCGTCACAGGGAACGGGTTCTGATTGCCCCACAGGTCCTGGTCTCGGTCGTGGTGTCGTGGTATCGAAGGACACGCGATCGGGTCACGGGGTACGTGATTCTTCTGTCACGACACGTGCTGTCTACCTGTCACTGCACTCCTGTTGCTTGTTCGAACATGGTTTCGGTTCAGACGATAACGATCACCACCACGGAACCTGTATCTTAAATATGAAAGGCGTCAAATTAAAAGATTAGATATTTTGTTTTCAGTATCATGGAAGTGTATTCGTACCGACCATGTATTTTCCGTGAATTGGTAATGGAGGAAGAGGATTTGAAGTAACGTACAGTAGTTCGGGTTCAAACAACTTACTGGGTGGAAAGGTTTTAACGGACAATTAAGTCATGGAACTGGATAAAACGGGTGGTCCTGTGTCTTACCGGGTGTCAACTACCGTCTTTGTAATGATTATTAACGATTATTGTATGTGACGAGGGAGGATGACTATTCTTATGTATAATGAAAGTTTGATTTTGAACTGTCCGGAGAATGTCTGGTACGGTTACGAAACTTTTATTTTGAGAACTTCAACGTTGTCTTTATGTAAAAGTGTACTATCCTGTTTTGGTAGACCTTGAATGAGAATGTACCTAAGTTTCTCGACGTAGTTGTTATCCCGACAATACTTGAGTCCGAGGTGTGACAGAGGATTTCCCTAATCTGTCCGGAGTAGTACACAATCTCCGTCTTTTTTTTCTCTGGGTTCTTCCCCGATTTAGGAATCGACAGTAATCATAAAAGAGAACAGTTGTGACTCTAAACTTTTCTGTCTTCCTTAACTGAATGAAATATATGAGCAAACTAGGAAATCATGAAATCACTTTTCATCTTACAAAATAAAATGGGGATACCCTTTCGTCGAGTTGACCCGTCAAACAAGGACTTTATTTTATGGTCGTCAGTTTTATACGAAGTTCGAGGAATCTTTAGTCTAGTGTCTGAATAATCTTTCATTCACGGGGTTCGAACGTCCACCAACAATTGTAACAAAATAAAGGAAATATGTTTTTCATCTTTGCTGTCTTTTTTTGTGAGCTGTCTTTTGTTGTCGTGACTGGACCAGAGGGCCTCTTCGACTCGGGTTTAACGGGTATAATACCCCTTTCCCTCCAAGTTGGTCGTAGTCGTTTGTGGGTACGTTGACTACTCCGTTTTACCACAGTCACCGACCACCTACAGGACACCCCTCCAACTTAGTTAGAATTTTTGGTATGTAAACGGGTTAGTACGAAAGTTTGACGTAGAGAAATTTTTGTTCAATATATATGTTTATAGTGGGGTTTTACACAGTATATGTGATCACGATATTTAAATTCCGTAGGATTAGTAGACCAGAAGACGACCACTCCGTAACAAGAGTACTAAGATAAAGGTGTCTCCTGTCAGGTCTTTAAAGGTTACCACAGGTTTCCCGTCGTTACTCTCTATTATTTTTTTACTAAATATTCTTCTCAAGAAAACTAAGACCGAGTCGTTGTACGAAATATGACATCCTAAAGAAGTAAAAAGATGACTACAGTAGTACGGATTCACCTTCTGTTTGGTGTTCCGGTTTTAATCTATTTTGATGCCAGTTCAATGTTATGTTACGGTGATTTGTCGAGTGGGTTTTACCTTTAATAGGAGTGTGTTTGGTGTGACTTCTTGTGAAGTAAGGTCTTACGTTTAATAAGAAAAAAAAAAAAAGGTATATTTGGTAAGAAATTTGTTATTTTCCTTATCAGTGCATTATTGTATGAAATACCTATGAAATTTTAAACCGGGGCCTTCATTAATGAGTTAGTACGGCTGACCTTAGGTTCATTTTAAGATGTCAGTTTACTTAAAATAGTCAGTTTGTTTCATCCTTCTCATCATAACGAACAATTTAACTTTGTTCTCTATAAAGATAAAATAAGTACCCCAAGTGACTACTGTGAAGAATAAGAGGTCATTTGAACTCATAATTATCAAATTTCCTTTGCGAAAACGAGACCCCCACACTAATGACTCATCATCGTGTCACCTTTTCGTGCTCATCCATATAGATATCATTTTTCTTCTCGGATCCCTTGTTATCACGACAAAAGGGGAGTTATGAGTTATGGAACATTTAGATACCTTTCTTCATGGTCGAGTTCAGACCCTTGTCAAATCGAAAAATACACTTAAAGGGGACGCTTCTTCGTAAGTAAAAGTGACTTTATAATCAGGGTAAGACCCACATTTTAGAGGGTCTGTCCTCAATAGAAGACTCACACTCGTTCACACGTAGGATGATTTAAGGAAAAACAACGATCCCTTCTGTTTTTGTTTGACAAAGACCCTTGCCATGAACGAGTGTACTCCGGTGTAAACTTACCTCTTGAGGTTCGTACCGAAATACCGGGAGTTTTAGTACGAACGAATGTTTCTAGTACATCAAATAAGAATCTGACCAATTATTACTAGTAGTAGTGACAGACTTTCAACATTAAGAATAAAAATAAATCTCAAGTAGACTTGTCTTGAAATCTCTCTGCAAGTACCCTTTCTTTCCCTTCTCACACTTTCTTTTTGGACCAACCAATTTTCTACAAGATCCTTGAAGATTAATTCGTGTTATCTGATTTATGTATCGTAATTAATAGGGAAAGAATGTTTTCTTGTACGTTTACTTATTTTTTCCGTGGTTGGATTTACTTATTCCCTTTACCTTCTCCTCTGCTATTGTGTGTGCTTTACGGTTATTGTAAAGTCTTTGTCCTTTTACCTACTTGTACACCTTAACTAAATCGTCTCGTCCGTCCTTTTCGTCTTTAGATTCGGATGTCAGTCCCTTGGGTTGTTTGACTACAAGTACTACGTCCTTGATCTTTGTGATGCATAAAGATTTTCAGAGTCACCCACGACACACTCACGACTTTTATCCTTCTGATAAAATTTTGAAAAACCTTCATGGTCAAGTATGGGTCTAATGGAAGGACTGGATTTCGTCGGTCCACTGGCAGGGAAAGGGTTACACTTCTCTCTGACGTCCAATGTTAAACGTTCCGTACCTGGTCTCTCTGAGATTTAAGTCGACTTCCCCACTTTTGGTACCCTAATCCACTTTCAATATTTTGTGTCAACAGTTGGGTAGGAGACAATGAAATTGGGTTTCTAAGGACCTTTCATCCAATTATCTAGGATCCTCCTCTGACCTCAAAGGAATAGAACTCTTTAGTCGACGGTTTTCTTTTCAGGATGTTTATGACTGTCACTCAAAGGGTCGGTTTCTCGGATCATGAATTGGTCAGACACACTACGTTAAAGATGGTCAGTTGTTCGGTCTCGAAGATAAGTCAAAATCTCAGAATAAAAAGTTATACTTACTCAATCCCTAGTGGTCTACAAACTCTTCTAACGATGGTACTGTCTGTCTCTGGTTCTATTTATCTCTTTGTCGTCAGTTTGACTTATCTCTGTTATATTCCCCACTATTCTTGAAGTTTTTTAACATTGTTCTTTTTGACTCCTTTTCCAAACGATAAACATAGTGTTTCCCGATTACAAATATTACATATTATGTATTTCTCGACGATGTTTAGTTGTTCTGGTCTTAGAGTTGTCTTTACATCTTTCTTAATTTTTATTATGTAAGTATGTTTATTTCTTATATATAGATACATTTTCTTACTTCTGCGAGAGAAATTACTTATGTATTTATGGAGATTTTGCTATCTACTTTTTTTCGTTCTTCGTTCTGATACACATTTCCTACGGGAGAAATAACATTTTTCCTTCCTCTCTATTTGTATATGTAAACATAAACATAAACGTATATTTTAAATTTATTCAGAACGTATGAATTATGATACTTTTTTCTCTTTTGGTTATTTTACGATGACTTATAATTGTGTTATTAGTTTCTTTATTTTTCAATCTTTAAATTTTCATCTCATTTATAGGATCTTTCTTAAAAATCTTTTTCGTTTTCATATCTATTTTTATCCTCTTTATATCAATCTGTTATGAATCTTTTTATCTTTTTTATCAATCTTTTCCTAGTCAAATCACACAACTTGTAGTCTAATTGTCATAAAAGTCTTTTTACTTGTCTTTTCGTTATCCCCTATTTTAAAAGTTTCTTTGACATGTTTTTGTGAAGGGTCATGGTTTCGTGTATTAAAACTCTAACTTTTTCGGACGACTTACGAGTGTGGGGTCTTTACTCTTATCTTAGTACCGTTTCATAGTACTTTAGTTTTATGACCTCTATTTCTCTTTTTAGCATTTTCGAAGCTTACCTAATCTTTAATCCCTCTTTGACTCGAAGAACTGTCTGTGTAATCTTCGTTCACCTTTTACTTTATTAGACAAGTTCTAAGATTCCCTTTTATCAAAGGATAGACCTTAAGATATGGGTCGGTTTATCACGATTAGGTATACACCCGTTTTACTTCGATAAAAGTCCGTCCGTTCCGGAGTTTTGAAAATGATGGGGAAGTGGAGGTGTCCTACCTTCAACAGAAATGGTTTCTTTCTTATGTCTGGCTGTCTTTCCCTTTTCTGTCTAAGTCCTTTAGTGTCACCTTTTCGGTTTCCGTTAAGGGTCCTATTACATATATCCTTTGACGTCCCAGTGTCGACACATCGTGACGGTCTATCGTCGTTAGATCTGACCCCGTTTTCCTTTCTACCACAGAGGTACTTGTCTGACTTTGTCTTTCCATGGACTAAACAGACTTACGTGACTTTCTTCCCCAAAACAAAGATCGTCTCACAAGTCTTCAATATATGAATTTTTAGTTTTAATAATAGAAGTTCCTTTTGTTTCAATGTATCTATTTCTTTACATTGTTATCATGTAACGTGCATAGATGACACTATTGATAAATCTATCGGTCAGTCAAAAGTAAGGTTAGAGTTTCTTTCCGTTACGGTTTCTTACGAGTTTGATAACGTGTTAAGTGAGTAGAGTGTGCGATCATTTCATTACGAGTTTTAAGAGGTTCGGTCCGAAGTCGTTATATACTTGACACTTGAAGGTCTACAAGTTCGACCAAAATCTTTTCCGTCTCCTTGGTCTCTAGTTTAACAGTTGTAGGTGACCTAGTACCTTTTTCGTTCTCTCAAGGTCTTTTTGTAGATAAAGACGAAATAACTGATACAGTTTCGGAAACTGTCACACCTAGTGTTATTTGACACCTTTTAAGATTTTCTCTACCCTTATGGTCTGGTGGACTGGACGAAGAACTCTTTGGATATACGTCCAGTCCTTCGTTGTCAATCTTGACCTATACCTTGTTGTCTGACCAAGGTCTATCCTTTTCCTCATGCAGTTCCGACACAAAACAGTGGGACGAATAAATTGAATATACGTCTCATGTAGTACTCTTTGCGACCCGACCTTCTTCGTGTTCGATCTTAGTTCTAACGACCCTCTTTATAGTTATTGGAGTCTATACGTCTACTGTGGTAGGAATACCGTCTTTCACTTCTCCTTGATTTTTCGGAGAACTACTTTCACTTTCACCTCTCACTTTTTCAACCGAATTTCGAGTTGTAAGGCTTTTGATTCTAGCACCGTAGACCAGGGTAGTGAAGCACCCTTTATCTACCCCTTTGTCACAGTCTGAAATATAAAACCCCGAGGTTTTAGTGACGTCTACCACTGACGTCGGTACTTTAATTTTCTACCAATGAGGAACCTTCCTTTCAATACTGGTTGGATCTATCATATAACTTTTCGTCTCTGTAATGAAACGGTCGTTTCCAGGCAGATCAGTTCCTATACCAAAAAGGTCACCAGTACATACCTACACTCTCAACCTGACACTTCTTTCGACTCGTGGCTTCTTAACTACGAAAACTTGACACCACAACCTCTTCTGAGAACTCTCAGGGAACCTGACGTTCCTCTAGGTTGGTCAGGAAAGACTTCCTCTAGTCGGGACCCTAAAGAAACCTTCCTTACTACGATTTCGACTTTGAGGTTATGAAACCAGTGGAGTACGCTTCTCAACTGAGTAACCTTTTCTAAGACTACGACCCTCCCTAATCCCCGTCCTCCTCTTCCCCTGCTGTCTCCTACTCTACCGACCTACCGTAGTGACTGAGTTACCTATACTCAAACTCATTTGAGACCCTCAACCACTACGTGTCCCTCCGGACCACACGACGCTAAGTACTCCAGTGTTTCTCAACCTGTGTTGACTCACTGACTTGAATTAACTTGACTTATTATTATTTGTGGTTTATGACTAAATTGAGGGTTGTCATTATGTTGATATAACTGCCACCCTTCTCCTACGTCCACACATATACACACACACAACCTTACCCCCCGTCACGACCAACGGTTTAAACAGGTTTATCTCGACCTGTTTCAACCAAGTAACAACTCTTGTACCTAAAACCTTGGTTTGACTCGACTTTGGGACCTATGTATTAAATAATGGTGACCATGACACATTAGAACCAGTTCTATATATTAAAGAGACACAGAACCAAAGGTTAGACCTTTTAAATCTATTATTATAGATGGTATAACACAGTAAGTGACACTTCTAATTTTCAGTTATACGTACTTCATGAACCTTATAAAAAACCATGTAACATTCACGAAATATTCGTCGTCGATAGTAAAAATAGAAGATGTCATTCTGCGGTTATCTATTGTTTCTATTATAGATTTTAACTTTCAGGTATATTCGCACAATAACTCTTTATGTCTTATGATCTCTTTTGTGGATTTTCGTTTCGTTTATAAACTAAGTCCCCTCGTCCTTACTCTTGTCCCCTCCGACCTGTGTACCTGTCGGTCAAAAACAATATTCCACAATGATAGTGTACATGAATATCGTGGACCTGTTTTTTATATTTTTAGTTATTTTGAATTTTTTTCAGATTCCTATAGTAGTATTAAATCTGTGACTCCTTCATAAAGATGAAATTATATTCCCCACGACACAAATTTTTGTGATTTTCGTGAAACACGTCTTGTTTTGGGTCGTACTAATCTCAACTCAGTTATGGTTCATTTTACAATTAAACTCCGAAAATAGACTTATTATAGTCCTACTAAGTTCTGAGGGACTTGGGTAGTTAATGAATCAGGACTTATTGGTCATAAGTTTAAAAAAAAATTTTTCGTTTTGACAAACCCATTAAGACCGTACTTAATAAGTCTATTAAACGACGAGGACTAAAGTAAAAACCTATATTTTAGTGTAAGAGACACTGGTTTTAACCTTTCTTCCGAATTTAAATTCACTCTCAAAAAGTTCATTAGATTGGACGACTGAGTAGACACGGACCTAAGGTATAAAGATGTCGGGTCCCACTGATCTACCGTTCAATAAAATCTCTTAGACGGATTTTACCGGGTACTCATACCTGACGTATAAGGATGACTACCGGTTTTGTCCATCTGACTGAATCGATAAAGACACTAGAGGAAGTCTGGAAGTGACTCTCGTATAGACATTTACGGGTACAAGATTTTTGACTCTAAGACCAAGTTTCTTATTTTTATATATGAACTTTATGAGTTATAATTTGAGTGACATCCCCTCATCTGAACATTAGTTTTCCGGATCCGAAGATGTCCCGTATGGTAAGAAAGAAGTCCTACTGTCCGAACGAACCAGAAAAGAAAAGGGAAGGAAGGAGGAAAGGGAGAGAGATCGAAGGAGAGGAAGTGTATAAGATTTCAGGGATGGGACACGGTCCGTGGTTCGATCTGTGACCCCACGTCTGACACCATACTACCACGATCATCCCAGTGGTGAGGGTCCTTCAAGAATGAGGAAAGTGCCTCAACTGGTACCGAATTGATGTAGGAGAGTTAAAAGAGAACTAGTAAGAGAACGATGTCCTTCCTTGTACGGAATGAGACCGTACCGTTTTAACGATTGCTGTCATAACTTTGTTTCCTGTGACCGTTAGGTCCCCAGACTGTAGGTCCTCTCAGCATGTCGACGTGACAGGAGGTGCACCCTTCCCTATCGAGCCTACCGACACCAACCTCGTCCCTAAGAGTCACTTCTGTGATCTTCTACAAACCCATTTCAGAGATGGACTATGAAATTTTTAAGTTCACTAAATGCCGAAGGAATTTTGGAGTCCGAATCCTCTCAAATATCTGTCAAATAATTACACGTTTCTGTCACATCAACCGTCTGCACCACGTTTATCCTGTGACCAAGATGTAAGTGGGGGAAACCTCCAATAAGTTAAGGTCTGGCCTGACACCCCCTCTCCTTCCCTCTCCTTTCCTTCCACCTCCTCCCTCTTCCCTTGACAAACAAGTATCGACAACCCTCATGCGGATTTGGTCTGCTCATACGACTTTCCCACATAAAGACTACCCTCCTAAAACCAAAGGTTCCATCTAGAGGGGAGACAGGGGAGGATGGACGTCGGGTATCCACAAGGCGTGTAAGTAAAGGACGGAAGGTTCACGTCACGAAACTCTATCTTGTACCCAAGAAGAAACGTTATCGAAGAAGATATAGAGTTGAGTGGTGTAAAACTATGATTTGGAACAAGATGACAGAAGGATACTATCTTATACGAAAGAGGAAAAGGGTCTCCCATATTCCTTGAATACTTATTTTTGAGGTACACACTTAGTGTGAAAGTACTCAGAACGTTTGGGACCGTCTAAAACATTTCCCAAAGGACTCGACACGGGTCTGTGACCTTTCTCGACTAGTACACTTGTTAAGGGGTAGTGTACCCGTAAAAAGAGGTGTGTGTTCTAAGATGATCCGTTGTCGGTTCTTGTTACGGTTTGACACTGGGTAAAGTCTCCTCTCCGACAGTGAATTACCTACATTAGACCTCTTTAGCAAGGTCTGACCCTGTGTAGTGTCCCTGGACATACTTTGTGTCCAAAAGTGAAACTTTACTTACACTTAGGATCCCTCCGTCTCCACCCCCACCCGCCCTGTTCTCGACTCGTCCTCCTTTGACCCGTTTACACCCCTCCCGATATCCCTTTCCTCTGTCTACTCAAGATCCCGAAAGACTCCGTCTCCACCAACGGGGTCCATGTGGTTGAAGACCGACACCTGGGGTCTTGATCATATAGTCTACGTTTTTGTGTCTTTTTATATGAGTGTAGTCTCTAGTCTTGTATTTTGACATGACATCCCCGTCTTTGAGACGGATGTCCCAATGGTTTGGGGGAAAATCATGATCGTGAGACTGTTCGAAAAGACTTGACAATTTAACCATTCTCAGTCACACGAGAGTCCCTAAGTCAGATCTTGATACGCTAGTTGTATTAGAGTCGATCAAACCAGTGTGAGGATACTGACCCATTAATAGGGAAGTTCTTAGAGATTTTCAACTTTTATGAAAGTCCAGTGTTTAAATAAAGTAAATATGGGTCTCTTTACTACCGTTTTTATGAAATCATGGTCCTAGTCTCTAAGGAAAAACAAGAGGGACGTAGAAGCTAGTACTAAGACCTTACGACACGTCACCCCGGCTCCCATATGTGACGGACCCTGTCCAAAGTCGGTCCCGGAGTGGAGATGGAAGGGTTACAGAAGGGACAGAAACCGAGTGAAAAGACAAATCATTAGAAAGGACTGTTATTCCTGTCTACACACACACACACACACACACACACACACACACACACACACACACGTGTACGTGTCATCCCCATGGGACTTGAGATTGGAGGTTGACCCGTGTCGTCTACTGGTGAAGGTATGGGAATGTAGTAAAGTGTAGTAAAGTCAGGTTTAAACGGTGAGAAAGACTTCACTGACAACTTGTCAGAACTGTAGATATACTTTATACACGACGATCGAGAACCGAGGCCTATATATTCAGAGTCGCACCGATTAAGGAACCGTCATTTTGGGTGTGATTACCACAAATAACGAATTACAGAAAAATTCCTCAGACGAGGGTACAACCACTATCCTAATCCCCGAAGGACTACGATTGGGGAGTCCGGTACCACGGTGACACGAGTCTCTCCTATACTGGTCACCACCGGTCTCCAATTACGGTAGACAGATAGTCGCTGACCTTAGCTACGAGAGAAATACACAATGTCTAGAGTGTATCTGAATTTGAGACCCTTTACTTACAGAATAACCGTAAAATTCTATTCATTGACGATTGTAAGGGAACCTCAACATTATTAAATTTTGGTTGAACAGGAAATATTTTTTTTTTTCATTTCTATTTAGACGAACAATATTTGTTTCAGTAGGAGACGTCAACTTTGTGTGACTCTTTTGATAAGGTTCATTATCTCGACTTAGATTAAAATGTCCCGTAACTTTTCTGTAAATCTAAGAAACGATAGTTTGACACTGGTTGAACTTTTTCATTATCGTTTCTCTTGGGGGGAGTGTCTCGACTGTAGTCTTACAACATAAGTAAGAGATAAAAAGGAAATGACTCTTTTTTTAGAATTCTTGATTTTGCACTAAGGTCCTATCCCGACCTTCTTCCCAGGTGACGAGGAGAGAAAGAGGGTCCCTGTAAGACTATCCCAGTGGTCACCGTATTACGACTCTCGGTTGAAGTTGGGTTACCGACGGTGACGAAAGGTTTCAATGTACTAGGGTCCGTTAGGGACGAGGGGTCTCCTTGACACATCGGAAGTTCTTTTAAGAACCCAGTTCTAAACTTCCGTAGTGACTATCTATCCGTAAACTCGAAAAAGGAAAAAAAAGGGGGAGAAAGACACTCTACGGACACGATACCTAGGGTTTCCGTTTTGTTCTTATTTATCCATAAAACGTACAAGTGTAAGGGTACGATCGAACAAAGAGACTCCCTAGAAATAAAGTTGATCTATATCAGTAGGAATGAAATAGATTCCTCTCTGGACCCGACCAGGAGGGATGCAGACACCCACCAATCACTTATCCTCTTTTGAAAAGTGAGATGTTACTTGTTTGATCACGTAAAAGTGAAAAGTACCTTGTGTACAGTTTGATTTTGATACTATTTTATGTGTAACTAAAATATACTGTCCCTCCCCCTCCCCCAGACCTACAAATAGATTTATAGACTTAATATTAAACCCCCAAAGAGAAATAATGACTTTCTTTTGAGAGAATTATGTATTTTGGTCACTTAGACTATCCAAGTTTTGACTCAGAAGTCTTCCTGACAAGGAAATTGACTCTTCCTTTCACAATTGGGTCAACAGTCTATAGACTCATCGGAGTATTGGAGGAAAACACGAGTAGAGACATTAGGATAATATCATCTAACAATCGAAACAGAGGGACGAACATTCTTCTGTCCTACTTTATATAGATCGTCCTCTTAGATGACACTATGATTAATAGAACAAAAGTCGACGACACCCTCGGACCTTCTTTACTCTCCATAAAAGGGAGGACGAAGTTTCCTCAAGGGGTTCGGAAACACGAAGGAACGGAATCTCATAATAACCACTAAAGGGAAATTCCTGTTTCAGTCTTAAAAGGTCCATGATCTTCTGTCTTGGATTCTACGTCTGTGTCTTCCCATGTTCCTGCCAGTTCTATCCGACCCTCTTTGTCTTCACCCGACTATGGTTGTAGACCCTTCCCTTACCCATAAAAAAAAGATAAAGGAAGGGTTGGGTCCGTGACCCGAGAATCGTGACCGGTTCTGCGGGACGGGGTCACACCACCCTTCGTCGGGTCTGAATCCGGTGCACACTCGGACTGGACTCGTCTTGCTCCCACTGGGCATTTATGGTGTCGAGGTTCCCCGAAGGAAGTTGAATACATACCTTAATTACTCTAGGGATCCCCCTGGGACATTTTACTGTCCAAATGAAAAGGAGATCGGACTTGCCTCTGTACTTCACCTAATTTAAACTAAATCTCCCTTTCTTTTTCTCTCACTGTAAAGAATGTGGAATCCTAAGACTTGATTGTAAATATAGGTGGTGTGTAAGCGAACATAAACACATCGACGTTAATAATATATATTTGTGCAGAGGAGTGTTTGTAAATCCTCCTAAGACCTTCCCACGATTTTCCGTACGGTATCAGAATTAGATTTGCTACTCAGGAAAACTTTCCCCCAATCCCCAAATGGAGAGGACCTTATTCGGACAGTGCTCCGTGAACTGACGTCGTGGAGGGACAGTCGACGAGAGACGATTCGTGAGGGGACGGAGGACGAGACAATCCCCAACACACATAGGGTCCCTCCTTCCTTTCGATACGGGTTGTTCCTGAAACGAGTCCCTCGTCGGACTCAGTGACCCCTGGAACTCTACTAGGAAGATATATGTGTCAGGTACGGAAAACTTAGTGTTTATAACAGAACTTCTTTCCGGAAAAAACCAACAACTACCACCACCCAAGAGTGTCGGACCGAATGTCTGGTCGTAACGTCAAGACTTGCGACTTGATTGACGTCGTACCGTGCTGGAGTCGAGAGGACTCCCGTCGTCTGACGACTGATTTCCTCGAAAGTCAGATATTGGTCGTTACTTCTTGGAGTCGAGTCAAAGTTTCAAGACTAATACTATCCTCCGACTGAGTGAGGTGGGTACCGTCCTTCACAGTAAAGATATGAATCGGTACACTTTCTTTCACTTTCACAATCAACGAGTCAGAACAGACTGAGAAACGTTGGGCTACCTGACGTCGGGTGGTCCGTGGAGACAGGTACCTCAAGAGGTCCGTTCTTATGACCTCACCCAACGGCAAGGGAAGAGGTCTACTAGAGGGGTTAGGTCCCTAGTTTGGACCGAGAAGACGTAACCGTCCGCCCAAGAAATGGTGGACTCGATGGCTCCTTCGGGTGGTAATTTTGTTTCTGACTTTCAGTTCCAGTCGACCCTTCGTGTCGAACAAACACGAGACTCATCTAAGGAGACGGGAGACGATGACCTTACTTCGGGGAGGTAATCCCACCCATGGGCGAGGGAAAGATTCCTGGTCAATGTTTAGACGGTCGAAGATAAACCCCCTCCTCAGTCTTAAAAGATGAAGGATCCACAGTCGCGGACGTTTTTCACGCGATCCTGGTGGTAAATTTTCCAGTACGTTAAGTTTCGCTTCCGGACCGTGACGACACCTCTGTGGGGATCGTGGTGCATGGCACGTATCAATACGTCTACGAGAAGTTAGTCGCACAATCTCCTTTCTAACTACGTCGACGGCATGTAGAGGATCTCTCCACGTTAATTTTTAGTAGACTTGTGTACGTTGTTCGAGTCGTGTACGTGTTCAGAGTTATTTGTCCTCCGTACGTCCTCTTTCCAATTTCCTATCTGCGAAACCTGTGTGAAATGCCACGTACCCCTTGACGACTCTAGAAACTGAGGAGTCACTCTCCTGGGTAATTCAATGGACCTCTTCAAAATAAGGTCGTTACATTCAAACCTGTATAAATTAGGTTTTCCGGACCACAAGTCCCCGTGTTCGCACTGAAAAGATTCGACTTCGTTTATGTACGATCTCAGAATATTGTTTCTGTTGAGCCACCTTTAGTTACACGTTAATTTTAAACACACAACAATTAACCTCACTATAATTGATTTTAAACTAAAACCATGACGTTTTTCTTAGATCTTTCAAGAATCTGGAGTGGTCTTGCCCCAACATGGAATACTGTTTATTATTTATTACGTCCACAATGAGAGATCAATGACACTTCCTATGAAACCCAGGAAGACAAAGTATCTTCCAAAGTGTACAACCGCCGATATGGTACAAAAATTCCCGTATTGTCCGTGTTTCGTACGTCCTTTGTAATGGATTTTTCTACAAGCATAGAGAATGAGTGTCCTAAATTTAGGTCTAATATTGTGCACCAAAATGTTATTTACGTTAATATGTCACGTCAAGTACCGTGTGTGAGACGGTAGGGGACACGTACCCGTTCGTGACATCTGGTGGTCCCGAAGGAATCCCCGAACACAGAATTCTACAGTTGCACCTCCAAGGACGCCGTATAAATAAGGTTTCCAGAAAGACTTCGACTCATCAATTAAGAGATCTTTATCTTAAAGATAAACATATGACAAATTAACCCGAGCTCTTATTTGACAGGTCAGTGTACTCCTCTTGATTGAGAAGGACCCCGTCTTAGTCCCTATTTCTCCCCGGACTAAAGTGTGACTAAAACATTAGATCAGGATATCTGTACGGAGAGGCAGATGTTGAGGATTAAGAGTTACTAGTTTGATGAACCCCTTTAGCTCCCTGGTCCTATATTAGAGGACACTAGACAAATTAGTAGGAGAGAGTTAAAGGTTTCCTTCTCATTTTCCATGAGTTGTGTTGAGTAGAGTAATCTTTGGGAACTCAGACAAAAAGGTACGTAGGAAATCTTAAGAAGGTCCCTAAGGGAGTTCCACCGGTTCCCGACATTAGACACCACGATCCTTATTGTATTAATTAAATTTTCTTATTTTCCCTGTAAGAGGTCTGTCGTGAGTGGCGGAATAAAAAGGGAAACGATCGTCTCGAGGGCGACAAAGGGAAAGGCAGACAGTGGAAGGAGGGTTCCCTCCAATTCCCCTCCCACCTCCAGAAGTCGACCGACCTACGGACTATCAATAATAATAACAAGACCAACGGTGACTCACAGAGGTATTACCTAGCCTTCCAAGGTTTTCCGGAAAACTCGACTAGGGGCCTAAGCGATGGTCGTCTGCAGGCGACCTCCCAGGACGGGAAGAGAGCGAGGAAAAGAGGCAAATCAAGTTCCGATCAAACGAGGTAGACGTGGTGGCCGAGGAGTTTCCAGTGAGACTCAAAACTCAAGACTCTACAGGCCGCGAACCTACTGCCCCTGAACTCCCGTGAGAACCCTGAGCACCGGTGAAAGACCCGCCGACGCGACAGTCCCGACCCGACTCCCCGAAGAGGTCTCCCAACCGAACTCCCCCACAAAGGACTCGGGCCTGTGACCCTGAGGTTCAGGCCGAGCGACGAGAGACTCCACCCCCTACCCGACACCGGAAGGTCCCTAAACCTCCGGAACTATGACTTTCCTTTGGACGCAGGACTACGGTTCCATACAAAGAACTAGTAGTTCACCTCCGAGAGACGCGACAGGTGCGGGAGGTGTGAGAGGTGCTACCCGACGCCAGACCCGGACAGTTGGAAGGAGTGTCCCCACGGGAACCCCAGGAGTCTCAACAACCTCAGGCACAGTCGGAGCGAGTCACCGGCGACGTAGTCGACGAAGTCGGCGCGGTTGAAGTCAAGGGAGAAGAGGTCCCCCTAGAAAAACCTTACAGAGCTCCTTCAGACTCGTAGGACCTTAAGGTTGCTGTCGAAAAGGACCCACGTCTGTAAGAGACTTTATAGAAAAGGATTATTGACTGCATCCTAAAATAGTCTTAGAAGTAGAAAGTGAAACCGGGATCGGGCCGACCTACGACTGTCCGAAGGTTCTTGGACTTAGGGGAGGACCTGAGGACCAAATGAAAACCGATGTCTGAGTAGGAGACGCAGACCCCTGAAGGTGACCCTGAAAGACGTTCGACCCCTCCTACCACTTGACTTTCTCCTACCTCCTATATACTCTACTAGAGGATAACCCAATTTTATTGAGTCGGTACTTGGTGACGCACCGAAAAGACGACGCTTATTGAAGGTGTAGTGATTCTGACTTTATTCTTATTACAGACAAAGTTAGTTTGATGTTTGTAAGGTGCCACCGTTGGTATTGGTCTTACCCTACGGAGTATGGAATACGACACTGACGGTTTACACAGATGACAAAACAAAAAAATGTGTAGTTAAAACGTGTTTAAAAGGGCTAGGGTAGCAGTTGTTGGAATACTCGGATGTATAGGAATAAAGGTAAAGTATCTACTTCCTTTTTTCTGAGATTTTCTCATTCACTGAACAAATGTCAGCACCTTTCTTCTTTACCGTCTCGGTCTCTATTTGAGTACAGAAGACTGGGATCTAGGTCACGGAAGAAGGGATACTATCGAGTAAAAATAAGGAGAAATATTTTTATTTTACAGAAGACAACAATAGAAGATTTTTCTATTATTTCCTTTCAGGTTCTTTTGCCGAGTCTCTAATTTCTATGAATTGTTAGGATTGGTGGTGGTGAAGACCATAATGGACCCACTTCTTTCGTCACTGAACGGGAGACTAAAGACCCGAAGTTCTTCAACAACCTCGACCAAGACATCACACTGTGCAACGTAACAGACAGACCCTTTTTGTTTAGGTTTGTTTATTCAAGAGGCTGTGTACCGATGATGGTATTTAATTATCTATATGTAAAAGAGTACTATTAAACGTTATTCAACGTTATTTAGATTTTCGGACCGTTTACACGTAT
Source organism: Capra ibex (assembly GCA_006410555.1). Classification (NCBI taxonomy): domain Eukaryota; kingdom Metazoa; phylum Chordata; class Mammalia; order Artiodactyla; family Bovidae; genus Capra; species Capra ibex. Next base: position 1,098,772 of record SJYO01041148.1, on the reverse strand, counting down.
TAGAAGTGGGAATATTAAGTCTTTAAAAGGATTCCTATGTTAGTCTTCATGAGTTATTCTATAAATAATAAGTGTACCGTCCGTCCAAGAAATGGTGATCGCGGTGGACCCTTCGGGTAATCATTCTTTTGACATTGTATTTACGAGTAGTGATTCTGACTCATTTAGTTAAATATGAATAAAGATCCTTCCGTCGATAATTCTTACTATTATATGGACTTATAAACACTGTATCTTTTTCGAAGGGATTATATACACACACACATATATATATTTGATATGTCATACTTCACATAAATATATTTGTCTGTGTCTGTGTGTGTGTCTCACATTAAATGAAAGGAATTCATTTTTTTTTTTTCCAATGTTTTACGACAAACATTATATTAGAGTAATAGAGTAAAAATTCTTTAGAGAAAGAGGAGTTGGGGGTCGGTGTGGGGTTCGATCTTCCTATATGAGGTTTTGTAATGAGTGAGAGGGATTTAACAGACTTAAATATGTCATTAACTCAATTAAATCGGTAGTCTTTTTTCGATTTATTTTGTTTCGTTCGTTTGACGAAGGTACAACCCATACGACACGATACGAATCAGTGAGTCAACACAGGTTGAGAAACGTTGGGGTACCTAACATCAGGAGGTCAAAGGAGACAGGTCCCCCTAAGAGGTCCATTTTTATGAAGAGGTCCATTTTTACGGTACGGCAGGAGGTCCCCTAGCAGGGTTGGTCCTTAACTTGAGTCCAGTGGGCTTGACGTCCGCTTAAGAAATGGTAGACTCGGTGGTCCCTTCGGGGTCTTATAACCTTACGAATCGGAAAGGGAAGAGGTCCCCTTGAAGGACTGGGTCCTTAGCTTGGTTCCAAAGGATGTAACGTCCGTCTAAGAAATGGTCGACTCGACGACGACAACGATTCAACGAAGTCAACACAGGCTGAGACCCGCTGGGGTATCTGTCGTCGGGTGGTCCGAGGGGGTAAGGACCCTAGGAGGTCCGTTCTTGTGACCTCACCCAACGGTAAAGGAAGAGGTTACGTACTTTCACTTTTCAGTTTCACTTCAACGAGTCAGCACAGGCTGAGAATCGCTGGGGTACCTGACGTCGGGTGGTCCGGGAGGTAGGTACCCTAAAAGGTCCGTTCTTATGACCTCACCCAACGGTAACGGAAAAAGTTGGTCGACTAGATGGTCCATTTATTGAACCATAAAAAACATATTTCTCTTTGGACACGTACCGTTGTCGACTAAATGAGATCTGTATCTTCGTATACGAAGTCTTACACGAAATAAATTTGAATTCTTATACCCAATTTTCGGTGTCCAATTTCTTCCGTTTTAGACAAATCTTTTGTGTATAATAATATCTTAAACTTTTTCGTTTAATTTGACTAAGACTAAAATTTCTTCATTCGTCATAAATGACTAGAGACATCATAAGGACGTCACGAGGGGTAACGGGAGGTTTCTACAGATAGTGTAGGATTAGGGACCTTCTACACTAATACAATGGAATACACTATTTTTCCCTTAATTCCAACCTGACACCCACCCAGGTTAGAGTGGTGTACTCATTGTCACTTCTCTTCCGTCTTTTCCTCTAGTCTCCCTGAATTTCACACCATTCCTGAGATGAACGCCGACCCCTGAAACTACTACTTCCTTCGCCGACACTCGGTTCGTTACGTCATCGGAGCTCCTCGACCGTTACTGAGAGTCGACTGTCGTTCTTTTGTCTCTGAAGTCGTTCTTTGACTAAGACGATGTACTGGACTTACTCGTCCTTTGTCTGAAAGTAGACTCTCAGAGGTCTTTCCTTTCGTCTGACAGTTCCGGGACTAAAATTATATCTCTTTAAGTAAGACCATAGGACTGGATGTCTTGACATTCTATTTACAGGTAACAAAATTTGGTGACTCATACACCATTAAACTATGTCCTCATCTTTTGATTCGTAGTTTTGGCCATCGTCGAGGGTACTCAGTCTTCCTTCTTGATTTGGGTACTCAACATTCACAGGAATTTTCTCGACGACTTAGAAGCTACGACCGAACTCCTTCAAGTTAGAAGAGGAACGGTTTACAGTGACGTGTAGGAGTTGTCGACAGTCGATGGATTTACATTAAGACTCTCTAGCCTAAAGTATTATGAGAAGGTGGTCGGGATCTATAAGAGGAAAAGAGTCTTCACCAGTCAGAATCATGATTGTAAGGTAGGGATTCTGTATTCTTCAGACACTAGAATAAAATAGAGTGAGTAAGACACTGAGTGTGTGACTTTATTTCGTCTTCGGTCGTTTGAAAGGGGATTTCCCAGTTTATAATTTATAAAATCCGAACGTGTGCTGTTTAAGACACAGTATTAATGAGTTGAGTCGAATACATCAACACTTTAGTTGTGAGTCATTATACATTCTCTTACACGTACCGAGACAAAGTTATTTTGAAATGTTTTTGTCCACCACTCTTTTTTTTTTTCGTCGTCCACCATCCCACTTAACCCGGAGTCACATATATATCAGATATCAAACGACTGGGATTAGATTTCTTATTTGTTTCTTGTTTTTTATGTGTTCTCGAAAGATGAAAAGGATGAAACTTTAAACCATGACGGACAGTTCATAAAATCTTTTTGTAATCCACTCCCTAATTTTATCTACTTCATTCTAATGTCAGAGGAAAATTTCCCAAAAATCCACAGTTACACTTAATACTGTGTCAGTTCTTTTGTTAAACCTTCGTTAATCCAACTGACTACTGTCCTTAGGGTCCATACCTACCTCTTTTTTTCCTGAGATAATAGATCTAAGATTTTTTCGGGAGTCTTTCCTGATTAGTTGAAATTAATATTATATACTCGTACACTTTATACTTATACACTTTTATACACTCGTAAACAGGTCATACAGACGATCCGACGAGATTGTTTCGTGGTGTTCAACGGAAGGAATTTGTTGTCTTCAAATAAAAGAGTATCAAGGCCCCCGATCGTCTCACATTGGCTCCACAACTGTTCCAACCAAGGAACCTCCCGACACTCCCTCTTGACCGGGAGACGGAGAGAGGAGCACAAACCACCAAGTGATCGTTAGAAACCGTAAGAGGCGGAAGACTTACTTAGTGGGACTAGAAACGGAAGGACACGTGTCATAGAAGAGGGACACACACAGACAGAGAAACAGGTCTGAAAGGGGAAAACGTTCCTGTGGTTAGTAGAACCTAACCCGGGTTAGGATACTGAATTAAAAGTAAACTAATGAAAACATTTCTGGGTAGAAGTTTATTCGAGTGTAAGGTTTCAGGATCCCCAATCCTGAGGTTGTGTAGTAAAATACTCCGGTGTTAAGTTGGGTGACTGTGGATACGAATATCTAATCCTACAGATTCTCTCGACTTCCCATGGTAAAGATTTATTGTCGATACAACTACTTCCTGACCATTTTTATAGGATCCTCCTTTTCCGCGAGTTCTGACAGAGGGTGAGTGTTAAAACCTGACTTTTTGATCACAAAAGGTAGGAAGGAGTACGTGGAAAACTACAATAACCACGGGATCTCAGACTTCCCATGTCACCTGATTTATCTCATTCACGTAAAGACAAGATCAAAGCGGTCAGAGTGACTCTGTGTGTCATTCATGTTTTGATCCCAGAGGTCGTATTGGAGAGAATAAAGTATAAGAGTAACCGAACTGATGTTGATAGACGTCGGAAGTCAAACCTCTGTCACCTTATTGACGACAGATAATCGTATGTACACACTAAATAGGGTCCTAGTAGTCGTCTCTCTCGTCGGTTCTGAGACTGGAACTTCTCAAGATGGTTATTTTGTTGATGAATTTCGTGTCCTTTCAGAGAGGTTGAGACACGACTCTCTAACTCCCTTTCCAAAAAGTCAGAAAAGAGACTCATGTTTGGAAATCTTTTTTTGTAAGGTGACCTGATAAAATTTCAAGGAGAGCTACCTATACAGGTATGGGATGACCCCCTCATAGGTGACCATGTGGTAAAGACCTTCCTATAATCCGTCGTAGATAGATGTTCATAGTACTGTCGTTCCTCTAGTTTGGTCAGTTAGGATCACCTTTAGTTGGGACTTATGAGTAACCTTCCGGACTACGACTTCAACTTCGAGGTCATAAAACCGGTGGACTATACTTCTCGACTGAGTGACCTTTTCTGGGACCACGACCCTTTCTGACTTCCGTTTCTTCTTCTCCCACCGTCTCCTATTCTACCAACCTATCGTAGTGGCTAAGATACGTGTACTTGAGCCCGTTTGAGACCCTCTGTCCCTCCCCTGTCCCTGCGAACCACACGACGTCAGGTACCCCAGTGTCTCAGTCTACACTGAATCTCCGACTTGTTGTTTTTAGGTGTACATACGTGGAAACAAGACTATTAAGGAAAAGATCCTTGAAGAAAAGTCTTTATGGATGTGTACATGTATTTCTGTACACATGTTCATACAAACGGAACTGTTCTATTGAAGGACTCCCTTAATCCTTAAACACACGTAAAGGGGAAGTCAATGTAGGTCTGGAAGTTTCGAACGAATCGAGTGGACGGGGTCCCCTCAGAACACATTGACCCGTCTCCTGACAGCCTCTCTTTCCTTGGGGAGATTAAAAATTCAAATTTAAAAAAAGATCACTTTCGGATTTGAGTAATGTCTGTCATAAGATCCATGACTGTCCCCTTCCCACCTCCTCACGTCTTTGAGAATTGGAGATTCCATACTCTCGTCTTCGTCTCTCTCTTTACAAAGGGTTCAAATCGCTCCTCGGTCTCCTAGATTCCTGAACAGTGACAACGTACTTAATTGAAGAAAAAAAAAAAAAATTCTAAATACTTTGTAAATAAAATAAAAAAATCAAAATTAAAAATTTTACGAATTAAGTCCAACATCGTGATTGTCAAGTAAAAAATAAAAAATTTAAAATTTTAGAAATTAAGAATGTACGCAAGGGTTTGTACTTGGGGGGAGGGTGGAGGGAGGGGTATTGTAGAGAGACCCAGTAGGGGTACGTGGTCGAGGTTCGTACGACATAGAACGTAGTCTGTATCTGACCGCTAAGTTAAGAATGTACTATCATATGTACAATCTTACAGTTTTTTATACCTTGCGAAGTGCTTAAACGCACAGTAGGAACGCGTCCCCGGTACGATTAGAAGAGACATAGCAAGGTTAAAATCATATACACGACGGCTTCGCTCGTGGTACTTAATTGAAGATTGGTCAATTCCGGAGGGTGGTTGATGTCTAGAAAAAAGTGTTCCTTTCTTCTTTTTTTTGTAAAAAATATTAAAATTTCATTTTGAAGTGAAAATAGGGGATTTTGAATTAAAAATTCCAGATAGGAGGATGAGACAATGGTAATGAAACTCACGATAAGAACTAAAAGCTTCTAAGGGAATGATCATACCGTTGCCAGTAAACCGGTTACACAAGAGGTTCCCGACTGGAGACAGGGGAATCTCCCCGGAGTCGAGAATCAGGAAGTTGGACGAATTGTCGGGGGGTCTACCGGAGCGGAACCCGGGAGGAAGAAGTTCGTGTGGTACCGTTGAAGGGTCGGTACGAAGGGACTGTAGACCAATATATTACACATGGACGAAGTAATAAAGTAATTTTTTTCTCGACCCGAATTGATCTGTTTCTCGCAAAGTTCATTGCAGTACGGTTCAAGTGTAGGACTCCTAAAAAGTAAGACTCCTAAACCCTTAACAGACGAGTTAAAAATATTATTTAAACACCGTTACCAATGGTCCCATGAACATGAAAAGGTTTATGTGTAAAAAGAAAAAACTCTTTTGACTCTTTGACCGAGTAGAACTTTGCAAGAGAGAGTACGAGAAATATTAAACGACTTGATAATTCCTGACTTCAAACCTTACTACGGGTGTACACGAAAGACGCGGGCGATGTAGTAGACCCCGGGACTCTACACTTCTGTCTCTCTCTGAGAGAGAGGATCAAGTGACACCGAATTCAAAGGACGACTCCTTCGAACGAGACGCAAGAAAAAAACGAATTTATAGTAAAACGGAGGTGTCTCTACCGTAGAAATCGTACTTGTGGTAGACACTCCTGAACCTTGCTCCCTTCCTTTCTTCTACTCCCCCTGTGAACCGTAAGGGCCATGGTGGGCGCGCTGCCTCGGAAGACTCCTGGCCCGACTGTGGATTCGTGCTAGCCGGTCTGTCCCAAGAGTACCTTGTTCGTCCAGTGAGTGAGGAAGTCAACGAACCACTCGAAGTGGTGGACCCTCCGATCGCTGTACGTCCAGAGGTGGTGGTGGTCCATGGCCCTCGTGTCCGACACAGGTACCGCGAGACGCGAGACCCTCCCGAAGAGGGGACGCACCAAGACGTATCACTGTAAACGAGGCATGAGTTGGTCCCAGACAATCTCTTCCGTCTCTGTGCACTAGGCAGTCCTGAAGGGAGATTTGTAGTAAAAATTTTTCTAAAAACTTCATATCAACTAAATGTTAAAACAATCAAAGTCCGCACGTCGTTTCACTAAGTCAATATATATATATACACACACACACACACATAAAGGAAAAAGGTCCAACGAAAGGTAATACCCAACAATGTTCTATAACTTATATCTTATATCAAGGGGTACGATGTGTCACTTGAGAACAACGAATAGATAAAATACATGTCATCAATCGTAAATAATGAAAGTATGAGGGTTTACATAGGGAGGGGGTGGAGGAAGAAGGGAAACCATTGGTATTTAAACAAAGGATACAAACACTCAGACAAAGACAAGACATATGTCTTATTAGACATAATAAAAAATCTAAGGTGTATACTGACTATGTAATATTAACGAAAAGAGACTGAATGCATCATACTATAAGGAATCCACACAGGTATTTGCAATGAAAAATTACTGACATTGTATTCCAACTTACCTTGAAGAGGACAACAAGGTTTTGGTCAGTGGTCTCAGGTGTCGTCCTGTCCCAACCCCGTTCCTCGGAGTGTATGTTTCTCCTGAAGATCGCTCTAAAATCGTCAGTCATAGTCTACGGAGGGAAGTCTTGAATGTTGTTGTGTTGACTGGTTGGAAGGATGATAGTTGGGGTGGGTCGGAGTCTTCCTGTGACCCTTCCTCTCCTCCTACACAACAGGAAGCCTCAGGAAAGGAAGTACTCTACTCGTCCCGTCACAGACGTCACTCTCCGAGACAGGGAAAGTTACCCACCCGAATACTTAAATCCCTACGGGTATTCTTTTTCTTCCTTGAAAAAAATGGACAAGAAAAAACCCGTCGTGTGAACTAGACCATGCCTTGGATGGGTTAGTCTCTATTTTTCTTGTCCCCTCTTAACAGTACCGTCCCCGGGCATAAGAGTGGTGCACGGGACGGCTCCTACACAGGGGTGTCTAACTCGTCTGCAACATCTTCCCTCGTACGACACTTGAATAATAGTGGACTACTTTTACCTCTTCCAAGAAATCGTCCTCCTCCGTCACCCTTCGTTGTAGCACCTCTCCGAACATACCCCTCCTCCCACGTTCCAACCCCGGTGTAGAGGGACAGTCCATCGACACCCCTCCGAGATTTCCTGGGAGGTTTCTGGGGTGGGTGGTGTAGGTGTCGGGGACTTTCGACGAGGACTCCTGTAGTCACCGTTTGGAATCACTCGATTTCTTCGTTCTTTTGAAAGTCCCTCTACGGTACTGGGGACGGTCAATTCGTTTCTCTGTCGACTAAAAGACAGAGGTATGAGGGATAAACAGGAGTTGTCACCTCGGGTCCTCTCTCGCCACTTATCCTCGATTCCACCACACTTTGTTCGGTTAGTTCGAAGATAGGGTTTGAGTAAGGAAGATGGGATTCGACTAGACCCGACCCCTCCTCTTATGAAACTTAATCTTTATTCTGACTCTAAAAAAAGTTAACCAAACTTCATATACAATTGTCAGTTTGTTTCCGTTTTTCAATTCCTTAGAACAGTTCCATAGTAATGATATCCCCTCTTTCTAAACTTCCTCGTACCAACTCTAACAATTAAATAAAAGAAAAATGACATGAAACCGAACACACTAGAATCTAGGGACTAGTCCCTAACTTGGACACGAGAATCGTTACTTTCGTGTCTCAAGATTGGTGGCAATATGGTCTCTTAAGGGACGGTAGCAATTAAAAATTTTTAGTTTTGAAATCAAAAATACGACACCATTGTTGTCTGAGGTGTTTTTCGACAGTGTAGTTATAATTAGTTGACAATATCAGACTATATAAAAAAACTGTGATAGTTCTACTCAAACATCTGGAGGCCTAAATAAAATCATTATCTATTACAAAAGAGGTGTTCTTTATTAACAATAAAATTTTAAAGATCTGATGAGTCTGAGTCTCCAGTGATTCCTCGAAGTAAAAGGTGAGTCAAATCCTAATGACCGGTACTTTTCAGTGACACGGGATGTCAGTGAAGGTGAGTCGAGTGTCTCATAGGGGTGGGGTGTGACCCGAGGGTCTCTGGGTCGCATTTGTGTGTGACAATTGCGAGGGGAACCGAGGCCGGAGACGTTAAAAGAGAGGTCACAAAGAGAGGTAGTATCGTTGTGAACGAGTGAGGGAAAAGGTGAAGGTTAGAGAAACTTGGATGAAAAAGAGTGTGGGTCACCTCTCTGAATGAAGGTTCTCATAGGTTCAAAGGTGTAGGTACCACGGATCACGGTTTTTATAGTAAACACAATTCACCTCTACTTGTGCGACTTTCCTGTCTGACGAAGAGGAGTGTATAATTTTTTTTTAACTTTAGAGTCTGTCTTAATCACTATAGTCGGCCAAAAGAAACCGAACGTCAGTAAATAATCGACTATTTTCAAATGAGAAAAAATGAAACTCTGATAATTTATACTACCACAAAACAATTTGCCTTTTTACTTCAAAAGTCAGAAGTAAGTTAATAAAAAGGAGGTGTTTTTCGTTACGATGAGGAAAGTAGAAAGACGTCTGGGACCATCATTAAATTTAAAGAGAGAAAAGATATGTGAAACTAAAGAGTAGTGAGGAAAGTGTTGACCCACAGAGTTTAATCTTCTACGTACGAAACGGTCGTTATCACCCCTTTGAAGAGTCTGTGAACCTTATAAACGACAATTACACCGAAAGGTGTCTCGTCAACGTACACTCCTCTGGGACATCTCTAGAAAAACGATAACGGAGACGTAAGACCAAAATAAGTCGAGAACAGAGTATAAATGTCGAAAACGCATAGAAGAGGACAGTAAAGGATTAGGAGAGACGAAAAGACTCGTTGACCAAGAGTGACGGGTCAAAAGAGAAGGTCTATCAGATGGTCGTGTACCCTTTTGGAACCATTCACGGACAATTCAAACCTTATTTTCTTTATAATGGTTTATACCACTTTTTCTCGTGACAAAAGGATCTCAAGAGTTCGTGTGTATTCTATAAAACTTGACATACTTTGACCACTCCATTTTCATAAAAGAAATTAGTACCGGAAGTGGGTATGTAACAGTCAACGAGAAAAGGATGTAAAGTCCGTCTACACCCCTGTTTAGGTACCTATAACCCAGTAAAAGCTAGTATTCTTACCACACTAACTAGTCTGAGACCATTACTACTAAATACAAGGATTTCATTTAAGGTCCGGTCAAGATTTGAAACAAAGTTAAGTTTCGAAAGGGAGAGGAATGTGGTAGTGACAGGGAGGAGGGGAAGTCGGGAGGAGGGAGCAAAACAGTCAGTCTCGGAATATGGAAGATCGACTTTTCCGGATAGGTCAATAAATTTTTTTTAAAAAATTCAACTTCATATCAACTAAATGTTACAACACAGCCAGAAACGATATATCGTTTCACTGAGTCAATATGTGTACATCCGTAAGAAAAATTATATAAGAAAAGGTAATACCAAATTAGGGTTCTAGGATTTTTATCAAGGGGTGCGACATGTCCGTCCACCCTCTCCCGTCCGGACCCTCAAACCCTAATCGTCTACAATTTGCTAATGGATATCCTCCGGACGGGTCAAAAGTGTAGGTGCACGAGGCGAGTCCCGGGGGCTGTGCGGGACACTCTCGCCGTCGGGACCACACCGAGTCGAGGCCCGTCGAGACACAAGTCGACGCCCTGCTCTGCGGCTGGGGCGAAGAGCATCCTTCGGACATGAGAGATTCGTCGGGAGAACCTCCAGGGGAGTCCACCGACCCCGTCCCCCTACGGTGGAGGACACCGAGGTGAGGGGTTGGAGAAAGGTAGTGATGTGTGTATTCTGTGTCATTTTAAGAGGTCCATACAAACCGATTTTCCCACTCCGGTGGACTCCGACAACCCATCTGACCGATCGGTTAGTCCCGGGACGGCTCGGACGGGTGTCCGACTCCCCCAGATATAATTCCCGAAGGATCTTAGTCAAGACCGGAAAAACTTGCATAACTTCTTCGAGTCAGGACGATGTTTCTTTCCCTCTTTTGGTGTCCTGGCAGAGAGGGGTCGGATGATCGACGACACGCACACAAATCATCGAGTCAACACAGACCGAGGAACGTTGGGGTACCTGATATCGGTCTGAGAAACACTAAGGGAATAGATACCCCAATAGGGCCGTTCTTGTGACCTCACCCAACAGTACGAGAGGAGGTGCCCTAGAAGGGGTAACTCCCTGTGTTGAACGTAGAGAACACAGAGCTGACACAGTATGATGAACTGTGAGATTCCTTAAAAAGATTAACAAAGGACTTTTAAGTCAGGACAAAAAGTCTGTGAACCCTTCCGCTGCACACGATTATTGTCGTCCTTGCCGGGTGGACGGTACACTGTCAGACTCGCTATAGACAGACTGTCCCCAAAAGACGATAGACCTCTTGTGTCCCATGAATAGTAGATGACAGGAGTCGTGACCCCAATAGTCCGTTACGACTTTCCCGTTCTCTGGGACAGGTGCAGGACACTGTGAGTTCCTCTCTGGGTCTGTCGATAAATACGGTTACGAACACAATCTTGATTGTGGGGGTTTTTCTACAGGAAAAGTAATATCCCCTGACCTTACGGTTTCATCCTTCAGTTGTTTGTGGACCTCATAGTCCGTTTAAACCGGAACCTTATGCCTTACTTCGTCCCGTTTCTGATTATCTCAAAACGGGTTTACGTGACCAGTATCGTTTGTGGGAGAAGGTTGTTGTGTTCTGTTCTGAGATGTGTACCTGTAGTGGTCTACCAGTTGTGGCTTTAGTCTAACTAATATAAGAAACGTCGGTTTCTACCTCTTCGAGATATGTCAGTCGTTTTTGTTCTGGTCCTCGACTGACAGCGAGTCTAGTACTTGAGGACTAACGGTTTAAGTCTGAGTTTGACTTCTTTCATCCCTTTTGGTGGTCTGGTAAGTCCATACTGGATTTATTTTAGGGAATACTAATATTCGTCTTCACTCTTTGTCTAAATTCCCGGATCTAGACTATCTATCTCACGGACTACTTGATACCTGACTCCAAGCACTGTGACAAGTCCTCTGTCCCTAGTTCTGGTAGGGGTACCTTTTCTTTACATTTTTTCGTTTTACCGACAGACCCCTCCGGAATGTTTATCGACACTTTTCTTCTCTTCGGTTTTCGTTTCCTCTTTTCCTTTCTATATTCGTAGACTTACGTCTCAGGGTTTCTGATCGTTCTTCTTTATTCTTTCGGAAGGAGTCGCTAGTTACGTTTCTTTATCTCCTTTTCTTGTCTTACCCTTTCTGATCTCTCGAGAAGTTCTTTTAATCTCTATGGTTCCCTTGTAAAGTACGTTTCTACCCGACTTATTTCCTGTCTTTGCCATACCTGGATTATCTTCGTCTTCTATAATTCTTCTCCACCGTTCTTATGTGTCTTTTTGACATGTTTTTTATAGAAATACTGGGTCTATTAGTGCTACCACACTAGTGAGTGGATCTCGGTCTGTAGGACCTTACACTTCAGTTCACCCGGAATCTTTCGTAGTGATACTTGTTTCGTTCACCTCCACTACCTTAAGGTCAACTCGATAAAGTTTAGGACCTTCTACTACGACACTTTCACGAAGTGAGTTATACAGTCGTTTAAACCTTTTGAGTCGTCATCTGTGTCCTGACCTTTTCCAGTCAAAAGTAAGGTTAGGGTTTCTTTCCGTTACGGTTTCTTACGAGTTTGATGGTGTGTTAACGTGAGTAGAGTGTGCGATCATTTCATTACGAGTTTTAAGAGATTCAGTCCGAAGTCGTTATGCACTTGACACTTGAGGGTCTACAAGTTCGACCAAAATCTTTTCCGTCTCCCTGGTCTTTAGTTTAACGGTTGTAGGTGACCTAGTACCTTTTTCGTTCTCTCAAGGTCTTTTTGTAGATAAAGACGAAATAACTGATACAGTTTCGGAAACTGACACACCTAGTGTTATTTGACACCTTTTAAGACTTTCTCTACCCTTATGGTCTGGTGAACTGGATGGAGAACTCTTTGGATATACGTCCAGTCCTTCGTTGTCAATCTGGACCTGTACCTTGTTGTCTGACCAAGGTTTATCCTTTTCCTCATGCAGTTCCGACATATAACAATGGGACGAATAAACTGAATATACGTCTGATGTAGTACTCTTTGCGACCTGTCCTTCTTCGTGTTCTACCTTAGTTCTAACGGCCCTCTTTATAGTTATTGGAGTCTATACGTCTACTGTGGTTGAAATGCCGTCTTTCACTTCTCCTTGATTTTTCGGAGAACTACTTTCACTTTCTCCTCTCACTTTTTCAACCGACTTTCGAGTTGTAAGTCTTTTGCTTCTAGTACCGTAGACCAGGGTAGTGAAGTACCGTTTATCTACCCCTTTGGTATCTTTGTCACAGTCTGAATATGAAAACCCGAGGTTTTAGTGACGTCTACCATTGACGTCGGTACTTTACTTTTCTGCGAATGAGGAACCTTCTTTTCAATACTGGTTGGATCTGTCGTATAAGTTTTCGTGTCTGTAGTGAAACGGTTGTTTCCAGGCAGATCAGTTCCGATACCAAAAAGGACACCAGTACATACCTACACTCTCAACCTGACACTTCTTTCGACTCGTGGCTTCTTAACTACGAAAACTTGACACCACAACCTCTTCTGAGAACTCTCAGGGAACCTGACGTTCCCATAGGTTGGTCAGGTAAGACTTTCTCTAGTCGGGACCCTAAAGAAACCTTCCTTACTACGATTTCGACTTTGAGGTCATGAAACCGGTGGAGTACGTTTCTCAACTGAGTAACCTTTTCTGAAACTACGACCCTCCCTAACCCCCGTCCTCCTTTTCCCCTGTTGTCTCCTACTCTACCGACCTACCGTAGTGACTGAGCTACCTGCACTCAGACTCACTTGAGGTCCTCAACTACTACCTGTCCCTCCGGACCACACGACGCTAAGTACCCCAGTGTTTCTCAACCTGTACTGACTCACTGACTTGACTTGACTGACTTGACACACGTAAAGACCTTTATGTTTATATAGTTAAACTAAGAAAATAATAGGTGATTTCTCTGTTTCAACTAAATAGATCTGTAAATTTAAGGGAAAAAGACAAAATGATGAACAACGTGAGTACAGAGGTCTCTTCGTCCCGGACACATGGACATACGTGGGCTCCATCGGTACGACCCTCCGGTGTACTTGTCGTGACAACGGTAGAACCAGGTGAAGTAGGTCGCTCTACGGGACGAGAACGTACTTGACTTCTTCGGTGTCGTCTTAGAAGAGGATATTTGTGTTCCTGTTCAACCTTAATTAATCCGACGGTACATCTCGGTTTACTGACCTTTTCTGGGACTACGACCCTTTCTGACTTTCATCCTCTTCCCCCACTGTCTCCTACGTTACCAACCTACCGTAGTGGTTAAGTTACCTGTACCAAACTCCTTTGAGGTCCTCTACCACTTCCTGTCCCTTCGGACCACACGACGTCAGGTACCCCAGCGTCTCTCAGTCTGTACTGACTCGTCGACTTGTACATCTCTTCGGATTATTCTTCTGCCCTTTTATTTTGAGGTTGTACACTTCGAATCAATATCGGTGCAAATGGGATACTTCTCTTGTAAAGGTAAGACATACTTGACTTTTAAGTACTTAGAGACTGATTTCAGTTACTTTCTCTTAACACGACTCTTAAGTTTCTCGTCTTTGAATAGAGTCTTTACGAGAACAAAACGAAGGTATAAGAAGTCCACCTTTTTGACTAAGTCTCTTTCAAACTCGCAGAGGAGTTTCAATGTGTCACTCTGCCTCAGTTACGACCTTGGTCTTAGGTTCAGAAAACTAAAGTTCCGTTATAAAAACGATGAGACAATTTAATAGACCATCGAAATTCTTATAATATTTTGGAACTTGATAACTCTATTGATCAAAGATGAAATAGTGTGAAGTTGATACTTAAGCATTAGAGTGTGGAAAGTTAGTCGTCCGAAGGTTTTTCCCCTTTGTATATTTCAACAATTCGTATTCTATTGGTGTGACTTTATTTTGACCCTGGGAGAACTAAAAAGACTAGTTAACCACCACCGTAAACTTTCCATTTCCAAAGAGAAGATACAATTTCTCGTGGTTTGGAGACTTATGTTGGAAAGGTTTCGTTTCTGTGTTGTCAGTCACGCACAACAGTATTGGACAAACGTAAAATGGGTGACTCAGAAAAAACCATAAAAGTACAATAAAAATCAGAGTCCTCTTTCGTCCCCCTACCCTAAAGTCCCAAAATTTTACCTTTTTAATTTATATTACGATTTTTTTTATGCTCTCACCATTTTTGTTGTCGTACTTTAAATCACCCACCTTAAACTGTAAATTTTTCTACTAGTACGGAAAGTTTCTCCGAACTTGGAGAGGAATCGGAAAATTTCCTAAAAAAGGGTCAATAAACGAGCCTGACCAGTACTTGAAAATATGAAAAGACCTAATTTAAACGGACGTGGAAGACTTGTACGGTTGATTAGACGATTTCCTTACAACCTAGTTTTGTCGGTTGAGGAAAGTACAAAGAGGGGAGTACACCCCTTGCCCCGTGACAAATGTTTTCGTTGATACTATCGTCCCTCTCTGGCTTATATACGTGGTGTGAAAAAAAGTGTCCTCGTTCGTCTTTCATTCAGGAGATTTCTTTTTCTCTTTTACATCAGTTATGGGACGTTGGTTGGTTCTTACATGGGACCGTTTCGTCTCACTCGACGTTTTTGTGTCTGGAACAACCTTCCCTTTGGGAGGTACAGGTCTCTCTTACTCCACCCCGTCTCGGGGCTCCGGTCCCGACCCACCGACCTCCACCTATTTTTTCTCCGGATCCACGAGAGAAGAAGTCTCCGTTTCTTTCTTTCTTTCAACTTTGACTATGGTCTCGTTCACCAAAGTTTACATATTCCATCTTGTTGACGACAATGAAAAGGATAAAATTCCCTTTTTTTTTTTTTTTTGTGACTTAATGGAATTAAACCTCTGTCTACTAATTAAGTAAAAATAACTTCATGTCAACGAGATGTTACAACAATCAAAGATGACAAGTCGTCTTACTTAGCCAATATGTATATATATATAAGGGAAAGATTCTAAAGGAAGGATAAATCCAGTGGTGTCGTGGAACTCATCTCCAGGGCACGATGTGTTATCCAAGAGTAATCGATAGATAAAATATGTAGCATCACATACATATACAGTTGGGGTTTAGGGGTTAAGTAGGAGGGAGGAAGAATCATAGGTCTCCAAACAAGAGATATAGACAGAGAGATAAAGGCAAAACGTTTATTCTAATAGACATGGTAAAAAGATCTAAGGCGTGTATTTACTATAAGATACTATGAACAATAAGAGTAAGACTGAATGAAGTGAGACATACTTACAGAGATCCAAATAGGTACAGGGACGTTTGCCGTGACGAAGTAAGGAAAAGCACCGAGTCAGTATAAAGTGACATGTGTACGTAGTGTAGAAGAAATAGGTAAGTAGACGACTATCTGTAAATCCAACGAAGGTACAGGATCGACTACATTTATCCACGACGACACTTGTGCCCCCACGTGCGTAGAAAAATTTAATACGAAAATAGACTCATATAGGGTTCTCACCCTAACGACCTAGTATACCATCAACATAAAAATCAAAAGAAGTCTTAGAGTCATGACAAGAGGTCACCGCCGTAGTTGAATATAAGGATGGTTGTCACATCCTCCCAAGAGAGGAGGTATAGGAAAGGTCGTAGACTTAGTACACTAGAATTGAGGATTTTTTTAGACCTACTCACCCATATAGAGTTCTAGTTACTGTACTGGTTGACCAATCTTCGGTTACAGATTCTTTATAGTTCTCCCGTTCGACGACACGGAAACGACCACTTTTCCTGTCGGGACGATAGAAGTTACCAGTGACCGTTCGAACACCACTGAACCAAACGAGGTACTATAATTTGTAATTCTAACATTTTACCCTCTCTAAAATCGCTTAGTAGGTTAAGTTTGTGAGAATAAAAGTTTAGCCTGTTGACTTCTTTTGTTGACCTATAAGAGTCTATAAAGTCGTCGAAGAAATCGTTCATTTCAAGTCTCCTCAAGTTCTATTAGTCTTTATAAAATATACATGCAAGAACAGTCCGTATGAAAGTACAAAAGGTCTGAGTTAATTTATAGTATTACCTATACACACACGAGGTGTGCGTGTCTTTTACGGGAAACGATATTAAGTGTCACAAAACTGAAAACAACAACAACGAGTCTGTGGTTCAGTAGAGACTGAGGAACACTAAGGAACCTAACGCCGTGTGGTCCGAAGAAACAGAAAGTGACAGAGGGCCTCAAACGAGTTTAAGTACAGGAAACTCAGTCACTACGGTAGTTTGGTAGAGTACGAGAGTAGGGGAAGAGGACGGAAGTTAGAAAAGGTCGTGGTCTCAGAAAAGCTCACTTAACCGAGAAGGGTAGTCCACCGGTTTCATAACCTAGAAGTCGTAGTCAGGAAGGTTACTTTTAAGTCCCGACCAAAGGAAATCCTAACTGACCCAACTAGAGGAACGTCAGGTTCCCTGAGAGTTCTCAGAAGAGGTCGTGGTGTTAAGCTTTCGTAGTTAAGAAACCGAGAGTCAGAAGAAATACCAAGTTGAGAGTACAAGTCTATATTGATGACCTTTTTGGTATCGTAACTGATATACCTGGAAACGACAGTTTCACTACAGAGACGAAAAGTTATACAACAAATACAGACATATCGAAAAGAAGTTCCTGATTCACAGAAAATTAAAACACCCATGTCAGTGACAGACATCACTAAAACGTCGGGTTCTTTTATTTTAGACAGTGACAAAGGTGAAAAAGAGGTAGACAAACGGTATTTCACTACCCTGGTCTACGGTACTAGAATCAAAAAACTTAAACTCAAAATCCAGTCGAAAAAGTGAGAGGAGAAAGTGGAAGTAGTTCTTCGAGAAATCAAGGAGAAAAGAAAGACGGTAATCTCACCATAGTAGACGTATAGACTCCAACAACTATAAAAATCATTACCTCAATCTCCTTTATCTTATGATGTAAGGTATTCTCGTCCTTAAAAGGGGAATATCTTTAGACCCCTTTTGGATATCTCTGGACCTGAAATGTCCCCGAACTCCGGAACCCTCTTGTCCTGTTCCAGACACATTCCGTCCTCCGCGGGACCGACGACCCCGAGAGGGTCAGTCCACATCAGGTATGACAATACTATTGGACGACGAAAAGAATCCTGCCGGACCTATTAAGAAGGAATGTTAATGAAAATGGTTTAAGTTATACGTTTTGAAATTAGTTCGTTCTTGGTAATAGAATTAAGTCCAATCAACGAGGCACCACAGACCGAGAAACACTGGGGTACCTAACATCGGGTGGTCCGAAGAGACAAGTTCTTTGAGTTTGCGACCCTCTATCACTTCCTGTCCCTTCGGACCGTACGACATCCGGTACCCCAGTCTTTCTCAACCTGTGTAGATTCGCTGACTTGTTGTCCTCGTTGTTGTAATAGGATAACAAATTTTGTTACATCCAGAAACGGGTCGTCCAGTTTAAGTCAAAGGATACGACGTCACCTGTGAAATTATTCTTCGATACGTTGACCGACGTCGAAGGGATCACCGAGTCTACCATTTCTCAGACGGACTTCGCACCCTCTGGACTCAAACTAGGGACCCAGCCCTTCTAGGGGACCTCTTCCTTTACCGTTGGGTGAGGTCATAAGAACAGACCTTTTAGGGTACCTACCTCCTCGGACCACTCGATGTTAGGTACCCCAGTGGTTCTCAGTCTGTACTGACTCGTTGAAGTGAAAGTGAAATACGTTGACCGGACAAATGACTCTTCAATATACCTTTGCTGGTAGAGGGGATACTATGACACGTCTCTCCGTGACGAGTTTCCCTACCCGACTGATAGGTGAATCAAAGTGTTGGTTTCAAATCCTAAAGACTCTACCGTACCTCTACCAATCTTAGGGCACCAAACCCATTTTCGTACAAATCGTAGGACCTCTTCTGTTGCCGTTGGGTGAGGTCGCAAGAACGGACCTCTTAGGGTACCTATCTCCTCGGACCACCCATTGGCAAGTACCCTAGTGTTTCTCAACCTGTGTTACAGCCGGTGTTACAAGACTCACTGATTCGTGTTACAAATCGTAGGTGAGAGGATCTTTACGAAAGACGAGACTAAGACCTTTTGTACGGACGTCTCTGGGTGTCAGGATGCCAAATTTGTCACTGAATAAACTGTTTATAGGTCATTTCTCTTGTCTTGTCTATGTCGATGAAAGAGGTTAATTCTTCTAGGACACTTACATGTAGTATATATTTATATATAGGTACTACGGATCGAAAAGAAAATCTGGAAATCACACAAGAGGGGTGGAGGGGTCACTGGGGTAGGGACGACACACACACACACACACACATACGCTCTCTCTCGGCTCGCCCACCCCCTATAATGTCTTACATTGAAGTCTGGAAGTACAAGGGTATCCATAACGAAAATCCCTTGTAGGTTACATTGGTGTACCTACTCCGTCAAGAAGACATAATAAACAAAATGTCTTACGGAGAGGTTGACTGTCCGGTAGGTTAGTGGATATAGATAATATAGATGGGTAAGTTATAATTAGATTACTTACTTTTAAATGAAATACATGATCAAAGGAGAAGACCCCTAAAAGACGAGAAAACTATTGGACAAAATTACAAAAAAACACACACGTAAGAATTTCCGTTACCTTAAAGAAATATGTCCGTTAATTATGTACATTAAATACTTGAAACGACCTGTCAGATCAGTTTTTACATTAACTTTTCATACGGTGTCCACGTAACGACGATAGTTATTTTAGAGATATCAAAACAATGTTGACATTCAAGATTTCCTCCGTTAAAACAGACACTAATATTCAGTAGTTTAGATTGTTCGGTAGTTAACATTTTAAGTAAGGTCAAAAACTCTACCATTTTACACTTTTTTTTTTTTTCCGGTCGTTATCAAAGTATAACAGTGAATAACATTTTATTTACATCTTAGATCTCTGTCATCTTACACTTTTTTTATTATGTAGGTTCTTAACTGACTTGTCCAAATCCTGGAGGGACCACCGAGTCTGCCATTTCTCAGACGGACGGTTACGTCCTCTGGGTCCAATATAGGGACCCAACCCTTCTGTGGGACCTCTTCCCTTACCGTTGGGTGAGGTCATAAGAACGGATTCTTAAGGTACCTGCCTCCTCGGACCACCCGATGTCAGGTACCCCAGTGTATCTCAGTCTGTGCTGACTCACTAATTGTGTGTGTGTCTCTAAATCCGACTTTTTTTAAAAAAAAAAAAAACGGTTTAAATAGAATATGAAATGAATATCCATTTATTTATTATAAACATCGTTATTTTTAGTATTTTACCTTCCATAGGTTATTAGTAATATGATTGTAAATGGATCACAGACGAGGTCCGAAGGACACTGAAAAGAGTAAACCTAGAGTCTCGTTGGGACAATTCTTTCAAAATAATAGAGGTAAGATTTCTACTCCTTTGACTCCAGGTCCCTCTGTAAAAGAATAGAAAAGAAAATTTTATTTCTTTATATCTGTTCCGAGGACCCGATCATTCCCATCCCGATCCGATTTGAGTCTGACTCCTCGATTGTAAGACACAGAAGACACATACTTATAGGTGGTACCCAGTACTGGGTACTGGGAACTGAGGTATTTCCTGTACGAGGAAACCGTGGGGAACCCAGTGTCCTTAGTGCAATTGACGGACAGTCAGACACTCAACACCTCGAGACACGACCAATACGAAAAAGTTTCCAGGAACCTTTCGTCTAAGAACGAACACGGTTAGTTTCTAAGAAGATACGTGAAAGTGGACGTTAGCGTCGTGAAAGTCGTAACAAAAGAATAAAGACGGGGTACTGTTGTTTTATTATTTCAGTTGTCTTATAAAGAGGAAAGTTTTCATTTGACACCTTTTTGATACTGTGTCGGACACCTTCGTTGGGGGAGTGGTCGTCCGGGCAGTGGTGAGTACTGGTAAGCCTCCTTAAGACTCGGAGAACACTTTTTCACTGAAAATAAAAAAAATTAGACTAGTCCAGTTTGTAAATTTTACCTCTTACTTGTAGTGTACCCGTTCACACGAGAAAGAGTCATTTACCAATTACGATACTACGGACAACAAAGGCATCGTCTTGAAGAACTGGTTTTCCGTGTAACTTCCAAATCTTTGTTTTACTCTTCAAACTACAACTTTGTCACTGGTTGTACGGTCTGTCCGGCCTCGGGGGTCCGTACACTCCCGCTCTCGAAGCGACCCTGGGACTTCCTCTGGTAGACTCGAAAGTATGAACTTACTTTGTCAGGTTCAATGTGTCCACCATCGAAACTGAACTCTAGTAAGACAGAGCTAACAAAGTGGTCGTCGTAGAGAGGGTGCCCTGCCGTTTCGTCCGGGTAGACTTGTGCGCGGGGGGAGAAAGGGGCTCACAGGGAGTGCGCAAGTGGAAGTACGAGGGGCACCGGCCAAGACGATCCATGATGGTCTGTTGCTTCATTGACGGGAGAGACTCTGAAACACACAGTTCTCCTCCTTTTAGTTAAGGACAATGGGTTCCTAGATAGTGAGGTCCTCTGATTTTTGACGACCGATGGGGCACCAAGACCTCAGGAATGTCCATTAAAAAATGGTCTTTTTCCTACGGTTAACACTCAGTTTACCTCGGGTAAGAAAATTCTTAGATATCATCCCCGGTTCCCATTGATTTTATTTGGTCCTCTCTTTAAAAGGAGACATGATAGGAAAGGTTTTCCATAAATGACTTCTTTGTTTTCGTATTGTGTGAGTTCACGGACGAGCTACTTTTTGGACGTACACGACTTAGGTAATCTTTTGACAAGTCATTGTTAGAAGGAACACTTTTATAATCCGAACGTCACCAAGGTTCAAGGCGTAGAGGTGTCCAATAGACAATGGATTCACCGACGTCGCCTACATCCTACCGACCCGACTCGAACGTCAGGATTACCCACAGATGTAAAAGGTGAACCCATCCTTACGAGAGGACTTCCGTGACGACCCCACGAGACGAGTCTCGACATGAACTCCAGTAATTTTTACGAATAGTTGAACTTTATTGTTAGACTTCTGACTATGATTGTACTTCGTTTACAAACTGTACCGAGAAGTGTTTCCAGTGACTAAAGACATAAAAGGAGATGAGGTCGGTTTATTTGGTGTGATAGTGGACTAGTTTAGGGTCTTTACCGTGAAAGAAAACAAAACAGGGTTACCGAAGTTTCAATACTCTGCGGACGACACTCTCAACTTCTCTCTTTGACCGTGGATATTCGTTGTAAAGGGCCCTGTTTCTTATGGTCTACGGGATAATAACTGAATTTCAGAGTCTTGTCGTTACGTTAGGAAGGGAGGAAAAGAAACCGTTCGAGAAGGTTTTGACGTCAGTCGAAAAGGTGACTATAGACTTTGAGAAGAAATGTATTCGTTTACTTTAGTCCCCACACTTTGTTAATAAGTCTGTTAAACTCTTATTTATTTTAAAGTAGAATATGACTCTTACTAAATACTCCTGATAAACAGAAGTATTAAGAACACCAGTAAACTTTTATGATAAGAGGGGAGACGACCGGATTCGGTTTTTTCTCGTAGAAATCGTTTATGAATAATTAAGAATACCATCAAGTATCTTATGGCACCGACCCCGAGTATTCGTGTTATGTGTTTCTTTTACTTCGTTAATGAAGTTTCTGTCACCGAAAATGTTTAAAATTTACAAGAACGAAGAAAGAAGTAAAGTATGTAAATCATGGTACTCGACACAAATTCTATGAGGTTTATAGTGTTGTATAACAATCTATCTTAATAAAAAATTTTTTTCCTGAAGACGTCGATATAGTCAAGGTAACGTTTGTTCGATGTGTTTAAATGTGCCTACCTCTTTTTATGTCCTAGACCGGAGTTTCAGTTTCCTGGATTCAACTCTAGGTCGGAAACGAGATGACCGGTGATCTGGTGAATCGGTGAATTTGCTGAAGGACAGAAGTCAGAGGAACAGATATCTGATCCCTATTTATGTTGTCTTGGGTTATTACAACAAAATTTCTGATTCAGTCTATTACATGTGTTTCAGGTTACCGTACCACGAACCATGCATATCCTTTGTAATGTATATATATATATTAACTTCAATGGTATATTTCATAGTGGATTGTACTTGGGGTGACTTCTTTCCAACACCGTTATACGACTCAGATAAATATTTAAACTCTGACAGTACGAGCTTTTTCATATTAGAGAACAATTGTTGTGGTGTTAAATGACGGTGACCCTTTCAAATGCTTCGGTTTCCCTATGCCAATATTCTTACTCTTCGTTAAAAGAAACGGTGTTTGTTTACACTAATTTAGATAAAATTACGTGACGACTGAAATAAATATAAAAGAATTCCGACTCTAACCGTAAAACACCAAGGTCAAAAAAATTTCTAATAAATATGAGTAGGAAGGGTTTCCCTCAATCACTACTAAAAAATGACGTATGTGACCTAACATTACACATGTAGTTAATGAGTTTGACCCTAAAGGATTACATCCTTGACTGACATTGACTCTGAGTGAAGCAGACGTACTAACGAGTAGAAAAAAAAAAAAAATTAAGAGATTAAGAAACAACTTCTACTATTTTGTTCGAAACTTATGTATTTGTTTGTACTTATCTTTTTGAGTTACAACATTAATAATGGTTTAATTATACTTTCATTTTAAATCGTTACTGTTAATTTTAGGGTTATTTCTACCAAATTGGCTTGCATTTGTCGGATAAAACCTTTTCTTTTGTACATGCTTATAAATTCTTTTAAAATCCATTCACTAACAAAACAAATAGAAATTACCTCGTTCCTCTCGGTTGGTTAGGTAAGACTTCCTCTAGTCGGGACCCTAAAGAAACCTTCCTTACTACGACTTCGACTTTGAGGTCATGAAACCGGTGGAGTACACTTCAGTTGAGTACACTTCTCAACTGAGTAACCTTTTCTGAGACTACGACCCTCCCTAACCCCTGTCCTCCTCTTCCCCTACTGTCTTCTACTCTACCGACCTACCGTAGTGACTGAGCTACCTGCACTCAGACTCACTTGAGGCCCTCAACCACTACCTGTCCCTCCGGACCGTACGACGCTAAGTACCCCAGCGTTTCTCGACCTGTGCTGACTCACTGACTTGACTTGACTTACCTCGTTCTGAAGGAGTTAATTACAGAATGATTTCTAAATGAAAAATTAAAACCCAAGTTCTTTTATATAGTAAAAAGGAAAGGTGTCTTCAATTTAAACAAATGACATCCTTTAAACCTTTCTTCACTTTTTGTATTTTTTTTTCTTTTGTTTCCGGTGAATATTAAGACTCACTATTAATGATATTTGTACACCTCTGTATTCAAAAAAAAAGATCAGAATAATAAGTAAAGAGAAAGAGAGGTTTTAAGTCTCAACCATGGTTTAATGTCCTTGTCAAAACATAGTATATAAAATTGAGTTATAATATATTACTTATAAAAAGACTTTTTAAGACAGTATACTTACAGAGTAATAAATAGGTTATAAGATAGTACTTTATAGATCCAAATTGTGTAAAAAAAGGGATGTTTTTTATGATGTTACTTATAGTAACGGATATTTAGAAACTTATGTAGAAACTACTGAAAAATCCAAACCTAAAACTGTATAATTTTTAAATTTTTCACCGTCTAATGTATCATACGTTTCTCTTTTATTAATTTTTAAAGAACCCCATTTCGTCTGACAGGAGATGGACTCGTCCCCGTCCCTCGAGGGAGGTGTCCAGACTACACGTCCCCCGACCGTCCTTTCGCGACGTGGACGTACCGGGGCTGAGGGTACTCATGGACGTACTCCAGTGTGGACTTCTCTGGGACTTCTCTACCGTTTCCTACTCGTCCGGCGAGGACTTTTCGACAAGTGGGACCTCCTTAAAGTCCCGCCCATTTAAAGTCGAGGTCTTAAATGCCGAAGAGTTGTCACCACCCTCTGCCCAGACCACCCGTGACCACGGGAACCTCGTACAAGTAGTCAAGGACGACTTCTCCTCGGGTCCGGCGGAGGGTCTCCTGACGCGACGCCGAGGGTCGAGGGCTGTGGGTCCGGTGACTTACCCATCCTTACTACCGACTCACCAGTGTTTGTCTTTTCCTTCGTCTCTCGTAAGCTTTAGTCTCTCTTCTTTGGGTCGAGGTGGGTGGTCTTGAGGTTGTGTTCGGAGGGATTGGTCCTTTGGATCTGTTCGGTGACTATGTTGGGGTGGGTGTCACTCCTTCGAGGTATTATTTCTCTTGAGGTGTTTAATGGTCTTATATTTTTCCGGTGGGGTTTGTGTCGTTATATTAGTTCTACTTCTCTGTCTCCTTATGAGTCGTCCATTTCCTTGTCCTCCCAACGGGTGGTTTGGTTTGTTTTCTCCTTCTCCATCCCTTAGATGGACTCTTTCTTAAGGCTTATAACTATCACTTTTACTAGGTTTTAGAACTTTAGTTTTACCTTAGTGTCTATTTATCGGATCTCTGTTCCTAACTCTTCTACGTTCTTTCCAAATTGTTCCTGGATCTTCTTTTTTTTTTCTCAGTTATATATTACTTATTGCGTTATTTACTCTAGTCTTTGTGAGACCTTCGTTGTTTATCGTCTTATTGTCTCCGTCTTCTATCCTAATCACTTTATCTTCTATCTTACCATCTTTATTTACTTAGTCTCTCCTTTGTTCTTTTTGCTTAATTTTCTTTACTCCTGTTAGAGTCTCTGGAGGTCCTG